>OX359250.1:42146740-42397384 GCA_947179485.1 Allacma fusca | reverse complement strand
GTTAGTGCAGTAATTACCGCTAAAATTAATCCTGTATTATATATAGGAGCTGCAAGAGTTCACTTTTTATTTAGGAACAAAACGCAGTTTGCGAAGGTAAAAATAGGCATATTTAATAATCTATTGACAAATTTGTCAAGCAATTCTTTGATTTAACCTTAAAATAAATCTCAAAAATATTCTTCAAATACGTGACATTTTAGTAGTTCGATTTTTTTCATGTGCTACGATTGCGCGTACATACATAGATGATTTTTAGTTGAAAAAATAAGCCTTTATAGGCTAAAAAATAGGCCTTTATAGGCTAAAATATAGGCAGAAACATTACAGGAGTATATACGTAGGCAAATAGGAAGGCAATTTATTTTTGATAAATAATATAGGCTAATATGTAGGGAAAGCAAAGCTGCAAAAAATATGTAGTATTTTAGGTAGACTGAACCTTTTGGACACCTTTGATCTACTTCAATCCTCAAACGGACCAACAACATACGCTCCAAATAATTATTAACTCCCAGACAGTCAAGTTCAATGCACTCTATTAATGCCTTTTTCTCGATAAGTACTCAATAAAAAATTAATAATAAATTACAGCTAACATTTTACTAACTCACCACAAGTTACACGCGAGGTCTTGGTTTTTGTAAGTAATTTTGGTCAATAGATGTAGTAAATAATTCTTGAAGCCAGTATATGATTCCGAATTATAAATGTTGACAATGAGTTTCGGGAGGAAACATTCGGCGCTTATTTATAATCTTTGAGGGTAAATGACATCCAATGACAACACTTCACTTTGTATGTATTTTAATCCCGACTCCACTATATTTCAGCCCTTCAACTCCGAAAATTGAATAATAATTTGTTTTGCACGGATATTTTATCCTTAACTAACTACGTGATGACACCTTAAGTCACTCCACTACCTATTTTAATATCCTATGAATATTTAATATTTTACAATTTACACGAAACCATTAAAAACACATCGGACGTGTACTGTATCCGCCCGTATTTACGAGACGAATGAATGAGTATGACTGATGTGAGTCAAATCAATCCCACCCGGACTTGATTATAGGAGCTGCTCCTGGGAGGCAAGTAACACTCATACGGCCGCACTCGGTGAAGCAACTCTCACGAATCCTATTCTTCTCCCTTGTGAATGTTTTAATGCAGTACAATTTGTAACGCTATAGACCAGAGTGAACTTCCTCCTGTTGTGTCTTCCCAACCCGGGTAGATCCTCTGGATCTCAATAATGTAATTGAATTAAAACATCTTCGGCTCAAAATACTAAATTAGAGGCTGACTTGCTTCCCCCATCCGAGTGACATCTACAAATGTTTGACCATTAAAAACCTTAATGAGCATTTTTTACAGGTTCGTGTTCCACGGGCCTCTTACAATCCTTATCCAAATGTCTCCTGTCACTCGTAACCTGTCACTTTTAACTTGTAGCCTAGAAAACCCCACGTCAGGATTCGCTAAATATAGCTGTAAGGATCTAATTATTCTAATTGGAAGTAAGTAGTTGAGTTGTAACGCATATAATTATTTTTTACGAAGATGTTTTTTTACTCATTCGCATAAATTATAATAATAATTATAATAACTTTTGAAAAATTCGTTTTCGTAAAAAACGCAAAGCGTAGATATGCACTTACCCCCCCCCCCCCCTTGAAAAAAAATAGATTTAAGGATAACTTCTACACCCTTTGACCAAATCCGAATATTAAAGGCTTAAAGTCAATGACAGAATTTGTACAACCTCCAATGTTTAACTCACCTCTTCAGCGTGTATAGTTTACGAGATCTGAAGCTGTTTATACCCAAGTTTTCCCTTGAGTCTACGGAATTGCCTATCCTAATACATTGCAATTTTTTTGAAGGTCTTCCCCCACAACAACTTTGATAAAAACTTGCACCCATGACTGTCTAATTATTGCAAACTAGTGTGCAAAATCTTATAATGTACGAACAAAGTGCTTGGACCCTTAAAAATTACTTACTTAAAAATGCGACTTATGGTTGTCATAATCATAACGTTCAATATTCGAGACGTAACTTGAAGTCTTTCCAATATTAACAACTAATTAAAATATTTGAGCTTCATGAAAATTTTAATAACGAATTGCTATTATATGGACTCATTAAAGTCAAGAACATTTTTGAAAACATAAAAAATCAGGTTTTAAAAAAACCAAAACGAAGATGCTTTTACGGCTCTATTCGGTAGCACCCGAGATGCTTTGTTTCGTTCATTATTGCTCTAATTCCTCCCATACCAAATAATGCTAGTTTTTCACTTTTTAGAGTCGTAAAAGCATCTTCGTTTTGGTTTTTTTAAAACCTCATTTTTTTAAATCATGCAATAGCAGAAGGAAGTATACAGTAAACTCTCAATATTAGAGCACCCCTACAGGTTCCAAAATTGGAATCATGCACAATGAAATATTAACACAACACAATATTAATTGAATACACTTTAAATTATAATTATTAAAAATAAAATTATCCCTTGAAAGGATCTTTAAATCCTTACGTCTTACAGCGTAGTGCTGCGCTCGGGTCAAGTATTTACAAAGATCCGACCACGAACTTGACTTGACCCCGACCTCTCAAGTACGTATTTCAAGATTACCCGAACTTGACATTTTCAGTTCAAGTAATACTTGAATGAAACAAGTTCGGGTTTTCAAGTAATTCTCAGATTACTTGACCATGATTTTATACGCGCGTTTCGGCTCCAACTTCAACTTGACTTGACCATGACCCGAACTTGACCATGAACTTGAACTTTCGAGTACTTTCAAGTAATCCATTGGACCTCAAAATACTTAAATTTTATTGAATTTATATTTATAATGAAAGCGAACCTGGGTTTCTGACACACTAGGTTTCACCCAGCATTTTGCGAGCAACCGCCTCTAAAAATAATAATTGTATTTTTGGTTCCTTTCAATGAATGTAGAACGATGGTACACTGCAGATCTACTCTGATTTTTTGTACCGGGTGGGTCTGGTGACTGAGTTGACATTTTCGGTGAACACAGAACTCCTTTTAGGTTTTGTTGCCACATACTATTATAAACATGGGTGCTAACATTTCCACGGAGCCATATGAATGTTGAGCTTTCTTTTGTATTTGCGTACACGGAACAAATTAACAAATGCCGCTTAAAATGACGTATTAAATGCCGTTTTAAGTTTCATTTAGTACAGTGAATCGTAAGTGAATTGAAAACTCCCTCAGCCATGAATAATTGCACAAGCAAAATTACTTGAACTTGTAAACGAAAAACTCAAGTTCGTGGTCAAGTACTTCTTAATATTTACTTGAACATGATCAAGTACTATGGTTCAAGTAAAATAATTATACTTGACCACGAACTTGACTTGAGGTAAGAAATCATGGTCAAGTTCATGAAATACCTGAACACGACCCGAACCGTTCATGGTTTTAAATTTATTTACTTGACCACGACCCGAACGCGAACTTGACTTGAAATACTCGTGTACTACTTGTACTTGTGCGCAGCTCTGTTACAGCGTCCACTCTTTATTTTTGAGCCCTAAAGGAACCAACTGTTATAACCACTACTAATAATAAGAAGTGGTAAAAAAAATTGAATATTTTTACATGAAGAGATATTGCTCTGTAAATGATATTTGTATAGTTGTGAGTAGCGAGAGCTTATAGTAAGCAGATGACAAATAATGTGCCTCACCTGATGAGAATAGCTAAATAGCCGGACCTAACCTACCGCAAGGTTTCTGTCGCGTGTTTATTATCTATTGCTGGTGTATAGTTACTTTTGCAAGCAAAAGTTTGTATTATTGCAAAACATGTACAAAAATACCTTCTGCAACTCTCTATTGTTATATAGGGACTTTGTAAAAGGAATAAATAAATGAAAAAAATCATAAGATCCCATATAGTCGCTCCATTGCGGGAATGGTATGAGAATTCCCATCATTTCCAATGGAAGTAAGTACTTGTACTCAAGTGCTATTCGCATTGAAGTTTGGCCCATGCCGTTCATATACTTGTGAGATGAAGTTTTACTGGCATTTTTCGTGTGATTCTCGTGACATTACATGAGTCTGTGTGTCTCTGACTTTTTTCTATTTTTTATGCACTGGCCCCACAAATGACACCTGAGCATCTGTACACGCGCTCCATGTGCCGCTTCTGAATCTTTGAAATGCACTTACATTCACCGAGCTCTAGCCATCCAAATTTTTTTTAGGAATTTTTAAAATAATTTATATGACGTCATCTATATGTCCTACTATAGTGTTATACTTGACCTGCTGAAAAATTCCAATGCAATTTATTATATTCTGTGGTTATAAGTTAATAACCACTAACCACACAGGACGACGGGTGGGCCTTACTTTTAAGTACCACTGCTGGCTTTTTGTAAGTATGTAGTCTGTACACGTGCGCATATGAGAGATCAATGGAAGTTGGATTTTTGAGAGTTGTCACCGTCACTGAGCCGACAGTGTCCCGATGTTACATAACCCCCAGGGTTGTATCCCTCTTTCATTATTTACAGAATGGATTGCTCACACGAAGGACCACTCAGACAATTTCCAGGAGCTTTACAACCATTGGGGTAATTTCCCCCAAATTACAGGGCCCTATGTAAACCTGTCTTGAGCTCGTTATTTTTACAAACAAATCCTTCGGAATATTAAGTAACTATTACCATAGTTTCAAGATGCCTCGAGTGTTATTCACAGCAGTATAGCATACCGTATATTTATTGTACCAGTATAGACTAAAGTTAAATCTCTTTAAAAAAGACCTCTTAAGCGGGCATTTCTGAAGGGATCCAAAATACATATTCCCCTTACCCCTTAATTTTAGTCCATCCTGAGCATGTGTCGTTATTCCTTTGACATTTGTCTCTCTTTGAGAACCCAAAGAGGGACAAGTTAAAGACTACCCCAAAGTCAAGACACCCCCTTGAAAGTCTACAAGACCTGAAGTTAATAGATGAATAAATAAATAAAAAAAAGGAAGTGTCGGCAAGGTTTAAATATCAATGGTAGGAGAGCGGTGAGCCAGAGCCTCCAAATTTATTTCACTTTCCAGAGGAGATTCTTCTCTGGTGTATTGTATTGTGATATGTATACGCATAAGTACATTTATTTATTGAACTTGCTCTATCCTAATAATATTTAGAAACTTAGTTTAAGGCATAGTTAATAAGTGTATTTAAGTATATGGTTATTAATAATAATTACTATCAAAGGTAATCCTCACTTCTGTAGTATATACAATTTAGTAGGGAAATAGAGACCATTCAAATGTGTCCCTTGCAGTATAGTGGGCTTCGGATTTTTTTGCATGGTGAATATTTCGACTGCAATCAAATTAAGCCTGTAATAAATACTCTGCTATTAATAAAAAGTGTTTCTATGTAAAAAAAACCAGCTTTAGTAGTAATAATTATATGCTGCCACCGTATATGTATACATAGGATAGGAAACAAATATTTACTGCTACTAAAAATATAAAAATCACGTTCGTGGGGTTTCAAAAATTAATTTGGTGAATTAGTATAGTTTGTTAGAGATGAGTGACAATACTATTTCCCGGAATCAAAAGGTAACTTATTGGAGTATTCCTGGATTCATTGTTGATTATTTGATAATTTTGTTACAGTAATTTTTAAATGTGTGGGATTTATGTAATACGAATGGTGTTATTGCCCTTCGTGAAGGAATTTTGATGATGGGTTGATTACACAGATCATCATCGCTTCCGCTACAATTGGAGTGACCCTATTTGCCCTGATAACTCGTCATTTGCGCCGACGGAAATTAAACGTAACTGGAACTAGCAATGCCACTTTTATGGAGAGAAATGATTCAATTATATCACTTTCAAATAGTACTCTTGTTACTAATTACAATGGTGCAAGCGGGGAGCCTCGGAATGTGTGTTCGCTTGGAATTTCGGGTAGGGTCAATTTATAGGTGTTATATTATTTGAAAGAATTTGCAGGAATGTGATTGATCTGTTGATGTATGTATATGTAATTTTTGAGTTATGGCTAAATAATTTAAGGAATCTGCAGTAAAGGTGCGTGTTTGCATTGCTTATGTGTCCATGTTATTTTGATAATGTGAAGCAATGGAATCCTTGGAGAAGTCCATCCAATTGTGGGAAGAGTCTCTGCAAATCCTAAAGAGCAACAATGAAATACTGCCGGATGATGAAATGAACTCATGGAGTATGAAGAGGTTAGAGAAAATACTTGAAGGGGCGTATGCTGTTCAGAGGCTGAGTGAAGAATTTTTCCTGCATGAGGTAATTTGTTTTGAATGTAATAATAAGTGTAATAATGTTGTGTGTAGTGTACAACTGGGACAGTTTGTTTACCTAATTAAATGTGAAATCAAAAGTAAGTATGGCAGATGACAGGAACTGACTTTGTGTAATATTTGGTTACTTATAGAATTCAGTCCTTTATGAAAGTGACCACCGAACGAATACCTTGAGGAGTGTGTCATCCGTGGAGTCATTCCAGTCTGCTGAAGACTATAATTTGAGCGATTCAGAGGATGCTGTAACGGCTGGAGGAGATGCAACTTTGGGGAAAACAAACTGGCCATTATTTAACGCGGCTATGAAACTCGTGGAACTGGGTACGGTGCCCTATAGGTCCGTGAAAACTGAACTAGTTGGTTGTGCTGATGATACAGAGTATGTTGCCAAGTTACACTGCCTTAGAGGTGCTTTTACCCGCATAATGCATAACACAGACAAACGCGATGAGATCCGGGTCAAAGGGAGGACGGTCTTTTCAGCTATTCTTACCAAAGCTGACAAGGTACTGAATGACTGGCTTTAGATTGTAGTTATAGAAAGATTTGTGAGACAAGTTTTAGTTTTATAATGAACAAAATGTTAAAAATACAGGATCCAAAGGATTTTGAATCCACGTATGACTCAATTATTAATTGGTCGCAAGATCCCTCTAATTGGGGTGCGCTTGAGACTGAACTGAAGGACCGTGGTCTTCGTGCTCTCACATTCTACGATATTGTCCTGGATTTTATATTTTTGGACGCATTCGAAGATTTGGAAGCCCCACCAGCTTCGTGCTTAGCTGTTATTCAAAACCGGTGGTTGTCTACATCGTTCAAGGTTAGAAAAGAAGGATATTCTGCCCATGCTTGGTTAAAATGTGAATAGTTTGTAGAAATATTGGGATATTTTATAATTTCTAGGAGACAGCTCTATCAACGGCAGTGTGGTCTGTTCTAAAAACTAAAAGACGGTGGTTAAGGTCCCAGGATGGCTTTGTTGCACGCTTTTACGATATGAGTGAACATATAATGCCAGCTTTAGCGTGGGGATATCTAGGCCCGTCAAGTCCTTTCCAGGAATTATGCTACTTTTTTAAGGTTTGTTTTAATTTACTATTGGTGCCTCCTATTCTCTAGCTTATACTTTATTGAATGAAAGCGCCAGATACTTATTACTTGGTCTCATTATTGCAGGATAAATTTACAGAATTCCTGCAAGCCATCTTTAGCTTTGATAAAGTTCGGTACACCAATATTGATGACTTGTGCGTCGACATTTTAATCCGACTGGAAGAGATGTATAGTGTTGTTATGGATCGTTTGAATACGCCGATTTAATATACGTACACCTTAAAGAATTTATTCTTTAATGATAGTTTCTTTGCGTGTATCTTTTGATGATGACTGATCAATTATAGATACTTACTTAGCTATTGTATGAACAGAAATATAATATAGGTTGACAGAAGTGTATACTTTGTATGACTGGGTGAAGTTTATATAGGAAATATAATAATTTCTTCACCTTGTATAACCAATTAGTCATCATCATCAGATTCAATGATATCTCATACTACACATTCAGCACATTTAACGTTTTTTTTATTTTCTAACATGTAGCCACGAAAATATTATTTTAGTAGTTTTAATTTGAAGCTTCAGACAAAAGCCGACCTTTTAGCTGCACAAAACATGGTTGACACACACGTACTGGTCTGAGAATCCGTAGGCGAAATATTTCTGATTCAAATCTGCTGCACCTAAAAAAATATAAATATGTGCAGTCTATGTAACATGTAAACCTATGGCTACACAAAGTACAAATACAGAGTCTGGGACAAGTTTCCAGCAAGCAAATTAGCCATGAGGTTGAGGCCATTCTAAAAGTGTTAATTGATGTGGCTACTTTTATTATAGTTAGTTGATAGTCAAAACTTTGTTGAAACTTGACATAATTCAGAAGTAGAGAATTTAGAAGACTTACTTGGAGCAAAATAGTTGCCCACAATTCCTGCAATGGTGCTTACGTTCCGTGAGGGTGAACTTAGTTTGACATGCAGCGCAAGAATCAGAGACTTCATCTCGTACCCAATGGTCAGCACACTTTCCGCTCTCGTTTACTGACCAACTGAATACACGACCACGGGCGTCTCCCACGTATACATTCTTGTGGTCTCTATAAATGATAATAAAAATTCATAAAAATTCTTCCATGTACTTCATTGATTGCAAGTTCAGCCAATTGAAGCTACACCTTCGCACTATTGTTCAAATGATTTAATAATTCTTGTTGAATTTCATTAGGTATTTGTAATACCTTGGGAAGAATATAATAAACAAATACTTACTTGGATACACTTATGCATGTTATAGATGCAGGTTCAGTGTTATCTTTACGATCATACGCCGTGTGCATTGTCAATTTCCCGCGAAAAAGTAACTTTCTAAGCCAAGTGACGTTTTCATTGACTCTGAAATCACTACTACTAAGAATTTCGAAGGAATCATCAATATTCAAACTAGTTTCACTCTTTGAACTACGAATCGTCCTCTCCCTCTTTTTTGTGATAAGATCGGATTTGCGATTTTGTTGCTTGGTTTGCTGCTCTTCCGAACTTGAGGCTCGGACACGTTCTCGAACAGCAGGGAGAATCGGACTGGCAGGAGCCACTACGGGAGCTGTTTGACTAGAACAACTAACAACGGGTAAGGGAGTACTGTTATCTATTAGTTGACTATCATCTACATCCTTGTCTGGATCAAAAACGTCTAGGTTTGTGCTATTATTATGTTCTTCGGAATCTTCTGAAGACACTGAAGTGTTATTGTCATTATCAGGTGTTTGTACATATGCCAATGACCACATCTGCAACCAAAAAAGTGCATATAATGTATCAACTGCAATGTTAACTTATTACCACAATAATACCTTCAATAAATTATGTAACCACCTTTAAACATTTCGAACTCAAAATATAAATTGCTAACTATTATGGTTATAATTTGCTATTGTATCACAGATAAAAGTAAAAAGTACGAGAGGTCGTCATACCCTAACAATTCCATCGGTAGAACCGGTTAGAATCACGTTCGCCTCGTCCCAGTCATTCAAATAAGTGAATGAAACACAAAGAACACCACTACTCATTCCACCACCACCACCTACACCAGCAGTGTCAACCACGCAAACAGGATCACCGTTGATGCTCCAAAGTCTGAGCCAACTTCCATCACAAGTACATATATCACCAGTGAGTTCATTGACACCCACAGCATCGACCGTAGAGCTGTGTGGTACCAACTGTCGCACAAAGCATAGCCGAGCCAAATCCCACACAATACAAGTCATGTCCTTTGACCCGCTTACAATGATATTATAGGAAGAACTACAAGCCAAACAGCTAATAGCTTCTGTGTGACCATAGAGGTTAGACTTGAACCGCATTTCTTTCTCATGCAGCTCCCACACAGATATAAAAGTATTTGTAGAACCCATCAAAATCATCTTTTCATGATGTGTTGTGATCACTGTCACTTCTCCAGGGTTCCCCACATTTATCTGCTGTTGTGTCAACTCCATGATACTTATTGGACGATCTGTATCCATGCTACATATTCGAATACTGCAGTCGGCAAAGCCCCATGAAATAAATTTCGAAGAACTAAGTAAATGCTTATTCTGTTCCACGGTGAGAAGCTTGTTCTCCATTGGAAAAATTTGACCTAGGGAAGAAATCATAAATTTAAATCACGGCCCTATTGGTAAGAAATGTAAACTTTAACTAGAATTAAGACATGTACTTATTGTAGGTTTGTAGCACATCTGTAACTCACCCACAGGTCCTTTCAACTCCTTAATGGGACTCATTGTGGGCCTAAGGTTATCAACATGATGATAAAACAGTTTTTCGCTAAAAGTTTTCTCACTCATAGCATTGAAGTTAATTATTGTGTTGGAATTTTCCATTTTATTAACTCTCTTCATAGGATGCGGCTTTTTGAAAAGTTGTTTGGGAATTTGCCCGAAATTGTTTATAAATCCTATTGTTGCATTTTTCTTGAGGGGATCATCAATTCTGCAATCAAATAGTATTATTAAAATCACTTTGAAAACACTTTAGTAGATCTTAATAAACAGTTCATCTTACGTATAGATATCAACATTTCCTTCGTAGAATAGATGATGAAAGACATTGACTGCTTCTACAGCTGCAGGCCCCTGCTGCTTGTACCCAAAGATCAGATCAATCCACTCGTGAAGGTGTTGTGAGACGTAATCACATTCTAATGCCATGCGATGTATTCTATGTAGACACGGCAAAACGATTTTATTAATTTTTGTCTTGTGTTAATATTAACATTATAGACACCACCCAAGTATTTCAATTATCTTGCACCTGATAAATTCTCGAGGATCATTCTTTGCCCATGGAGGCAGTAAAACATCACCCAGTGGAACACCATTTTGTTTCGACCCGAGATCAAAATTGTTGGAATTTTTCAAAAACTCAGGAAGGTAAAAAAATTCTACAGTAATACATCATTCATATTAGATTAAATAGTTTCAGATTCCTTGGAAGTAGTAATACCAAAAAGATATTTCTGTTAGAAGTTTTAAATAAAAGGCATATATCGTCGCTGAAGAGGCAAAATGGTCTACATTCTATGGTTTTTGTACAGCATGTATATCATTTTGCCTCTTCAACGACGATATACTAACCTGGAATAAGCTCCTTGACGTCAGCCATGTTGTGCTTGGAGGCAGATGTCCAGGCTTCTTTGATAGAGTGAAACATTCTGTCTGCTAAATCAAAGTGTCCACCCTATCCAACCACAACAATACATTAATGGATAAGCCATGAGACATAATTATCAAGCAACGATTTATTTCATACTCCAAGTAATATTCCTTAATTTATTATAAAATAAAAACTGAAGTTCAGTTTACCTGTAATCTCAAGAAATGTTGTGCAAATGGTTCCATTCTTACAAGATATGAGCATACTATCATGGCTGATGAATAATGCGTTCCGTAATGGTACGGAGGAGTTTCCCCATGGGGATCGTCCCACTCCCGATATCGCTTGGTAAACTGAACCAATCTATTGCTAGACTGCGCCCCCATGGGTTTCCCCAAGTCTCGGAAAGACAGGGGGTCATTCAGGTCCAAAGTAGACGAATCGTAATTGGACAAAATCCAAGGAAATACCGGATATTGCATTAAATCGTTGTAGGATCGGCCCGCCAAAGTATTTAAATGCATCAAATACTGAAAATTTGATATTTCTCCTCGCTAAAATGCATACAAATATGTCAGTATCAAACAATTATACTTCTCATATCACTCAAATTCTCACAAACAAAAACTTCGATTCAAATTCTCGAAAACAGAAAAACGTACCACCCATCGTTGTGTCACACTAGTCTCTCCAATCAAGCTTGAAAAGATTCCACTACTTGACTCAACACTTGTGGTTCGACGCTGACCAGCAACACTTTGTTTTACATCGCTATTCTCATTCTTCGACATTGAAATAAATTTTTGATACACTACATTGCGGACTTTGCGCGGAAATGCAAGCAAATAGTTTCTTCCGTCTGAGCAAAATATTTCTAGAGCAATCGGTTGCAGCAGGTAACGTCTTTTATGAACTTCCGTGACGTCTTCGTAATGGAATTTCCAACAGGTATGCTGTTTGTTCCTCTTCGGCGTCGGTCCATAACACTGAGGAGGTAAAATGGGCTCGTACATATTTGCAGGCAAATAATACATATCTTTAATATCCCGCGTCTTCGCTAGGATGGTGAAACCGGATATGAGATAGAACATATCCTTTCCGAACAATAGCAATCCTTCACTGGTATCCAGACCGGTAATTTGTGCCATACGAAATATCAACGAAATTTTCTCGTGTTGTGAATTGATTAAACGAAATAACATCGAATTATTATCTGGATCGGGCTGGGGCTGTTGATCATCAGGGAAGGGATCATCCATCGACTGTGCAGCTGAATATACAATTTTATGTGCTAAGTGAATAAATTTTCATATTATTAATCCATTAATATCTTCCCGCAGTCTTCAATATAGGTTGATTCAAATTTTTGTACACATCTTACCGACTCTTGGAGACGCTGGATCACTAGAAGTTGATGCAGTTGTGTCATCTACATCATCCAGAGAGCTAATGGAGGTTCCTGAGTCTGTTATCAGAGATGGTTGATGTTTAAAGCGTCTATGGAATTCCTTGGAATCTCTCGACATTGGAGGATTCACGCGCCTGGCTTTGGGGGATGACAGAGACGATACAGATGGATTTGTATCAATAAATGGGTAGTGTATGTAAAACATGTCATTCTTGATCAGTTTTTTTCGCATACGACAGGGTCCCTCTGTTGTGTCTAGCTGCCATTTATCTAAAAAAAAAGCCACCATACTGTAAATGTAAACCTCAAACATGATTTTACTACTGAAAAGTATCGCTTTTAACGCTTGTATAAAGCATCCTTTCAAAGAAATACAGCAATCACATATTCTTAGTTTGTTCAATAATTCAGAAACTTTGCACTGCCAAAGTCAGTATTGGACCCAACCAGTAAGAAAAGCGCATCAAGCAAGAATATAATTTATTATCTTTACCTTCACTACAAAACTGGAGAATCAAATTTAGTACACGAAGTATGTGGCAACACATACGTCGATACGTCTGAGTATACATGAATTTTAAAGACAGTAAAAAGAACCACTATGCCTCTGACCAGTGCCTCCCTTCCTCAGTACACTTTTTGGTGCGAATGGGAAACACCCAAGCCTGAATAGTCTTAGCACTAAAAGTTTTGTTAAACTTTAAGGGTCAGGTTGTTGTTTTGTACAGTCTTTAAGACCGAATAATGCTATTAAAATACTATAAACTATTAATTTCAGTTTCCACCTAGATGGACAGTGAAGAACATTAATGCCAAACCAGTTCGTTAGAGCACGCAGGGCTTATTTTTTCCCGAAATTAGCATTCGAATAAAAATGTGCGAGCTATGAGTATGTAATCCTACGTAAAATTACTGATCAGTAAGATTCCGGCTAATAATTATGGTAATTCCATTATAAATAAAGGGGCCATCTCTTCATTTTACAAATGTGAAGTGAAAGAAAGAGCGCTGGACATTCACTTACCTAAACAACATGGCTCCTGAGGACCCCATAGACCTCTTTCTCTTGTCAGATCCATTTCCAGTTGAGGCAACAAAGTATCTTTTACATATCGGTGTAAATGCCTTTGATTTTCTAATTGAAATCTTTCCTGAGATTCGAGGTTTTCTTTGATGTTAACAACATGCTTATTGGATAGCTAGAAAAGCACAGATACGAGTACTTATAATTACAGTAGAAACAACAAATTCCATCATCAAACTAAAATTCACAACATTTCAAAGAATATGAAATAAGTAGAAAGGCGTATCTCCTTTCACTCACAATTTGAACTCGTTTGGCTTCTCCCCACTGACTCACTAAATTTACGAACTTCTCCTTCTCAGAATCTTTTCGAAGTACAGAGCGGCCAGCCAGGCGCGTAAGAGGTCCTGTGACTTTCTGTAGTCGTGATTGTAGCTGAGAATGAATTTCCCAGGACTGAATTCCTACTGGATTCGATCCAGGTTTCTTTTGATTTGGACTTGTTTCAGAAGTCATGTAAGAGATCCAGAGTTTATTCGCAGATTCTCCAATTTGTTCTCTAAAACCATTATTATAAATAATTAGCACATTATAAGTTACATGTTAGTAAATTAACATCAACTATTAACGTAGATTCAAATATGAACCATACCTAAGGGAGGACAGAGGGGGTGGCTGAGGAGACTGGAAAGTAATCTTAAACACATCTTCGACCATAGGTTTCTTAGATATGAATAAATCTTCCCAAACTTTTTCAGCTGTAGAGGATATTTCTAGGTCCAGCTAATTGCAAAGATAAAAAACATTTGAACAATCACTTTTTGCTGAAGTCTTACTTTTCGGTTTTAGCAAGAAGCTATTTCTGCTAATGCTACGAACGAAATATACGAACCCAACACCAAAGCAAAATTAATAGTACCCGAGCTTGTTCTTTGCCATCCGGTACCTCGTGACTGACGTGCCACTGCGTTTTATTCGCTCCTTCCAAGCTAATGGGTAACCCATCAACAAGGCAACCAAGGACATGCACCAGGCATCCAAAAAACTCCTGCTGGTGATTGCCACTACCAAAGATGACGGAACGAACACTTCTTAACTTTTTTAAAGCTTCAACTTTCTCCCATTTGTTAGTTCGTCGACTCAAGATGAATAATACCGTTCGGTTTAAGCAATTGTAAATCATATCTGTTGTCTGAGGGGGCGTTCTTTTATTCCTAAAAAGAATTCAACATATTAACTATCAGTACACCATACTTACTTCAGCATGTTTATAACTTGTACAGATGCTAGATAGTAATTTCTTCTAACCTGCAATGATTGACGAGAACCAGAATAAAATCGAACACTACCATCGGATCCCGATTAAAACTCTCAATCCACAATTTATCGACAAGTCGGCACAAAAACTGTCCAACGGCTTGAAGGTAACTAGTCATTCTATCTAAATCAAATGCTATCAAATGATCCAACAGCGTTCCCAAAAGATTCGTGTGAAATTGTGTGATTAAACCAATATCATCTGAAGATCCTGCTTCCAGGACAGTGTCCACAACTAAACTTGTATTCTTTTGGAGAGCATTGCTATTAGACATCCAATCAATTATAATCATTCTCAAAAAGTCCAGTATGATTTTCTTGGCAGGATGGTTCATGAGGTTGATGTTAGATGTTTTTGTTCTGTCAACAACTACTACAGCATCACAAGAGTCACCTAATTTCACTTCGATATCTTCTGCCGAGTCTGTATCCAAGGGCATTACAGTAGAGGCAAGTGAAGATAATATCTCCGTGGAAGTAAACAGAGGCTGGAACTCAGGAGTGTTTGAGTACAAGTAAATGAGAAACTGGATGATACAAGCTGGGATATCGGAGCTAGTCTCATCAGCTGTGATGAAAACTCTGGTCACAGTTAAAAGGGTATTGATTGCATCTGGACAGAGTGTCACCTTCCCATATAAAGATGATATCATTTTATTCGATGGTAGAGCAAATACGTAATTCCAAATCGTGTCCAAAGTCATCTGTACATTAAAAATACGTTTGTTTAAGCATTTTCATGTGTAATGTGAAATTCCCCAATTGAATGCAGAGATAATAAAAGGTAAAGACTAATGCTCATATGATGAGGATCATGCTTTACTGAACAAAGCAATTGGATCTATAAACAAAGAATGGTACGTACCAGCTCTTTCTGATCATTTTTCATACTCACGTTCCGACAAGGTTGAGACAGCACCATTGCACAGATAATGAGCCACACCTCATCTGGCATGAGTAATGAATCCCCGTGAATTTCCTCACACCTTTGAGACAGTAATAAACTGAGACGCGCCCATCCGCCAACAACACCTGTCTTTCTCACAATCTCATCCTCTTGTTTTCTCAATGGTAAAATAACATTCTGAAAACTGGCAGTGCGAACGAAGCTAAAAGATGACGGATCCTTGAACTTAGCCTTCAGTCCAGGACTGGATGTTAAGCAGAGTAAAAGGATCCGGAGCGCCCAAAGCATCGAACTTGGGTGGATGTTGGTTTCACAGAACAGGAGGATGAAATCGTATCCAAGTCTGCCAATTAATTCCTCGCAAAAACCCACATTTAAGACTTTGCCAGTGTACATGAGAGAATGAATGAGTTGAAGGCATTTGTTCCTCAACTCCACCGTGTTTGTCATCTCTTCTCTAACCCCATCCATCGCTAGTGTGGATATCACAAAGTGACCATATGTAGTTAGATCACTGGAAGGCTTTGTATGCAACAAATGCCCCAGAATAGCCAGTATTTGATTGTTAGGGTTTTGAGTCAAGCGATGCAGCAATTTTGTAGTCATGTTAGCTTGACGAAGCAATTCCAACGTGTTCTTTTGGTCATCAGCCAGAAGCTGGTAGAAATGATCATAAACAGGTTTCTCCAAATCAACATCTTGATCAATGTCAACCCAAATATCCAGATCACCCAGTAGTTCCGTGAATCCAGAGTTACCAGTTCCAGTATCAGAGTTTATAAGACTGAACACTGAATTTGGGTAGAGGAAAAACATAATGAGGTAATTATTAGCTGCCGTTTCAAAATAATTATGGTCAGTGAGCTAATAAATCTAATTAATGGAAAGTTCTACTTAAATTGGCGCTAGGATACGATTTAAGGTAATAACTTCATTTACTCACCCAAATGAAGAACTCTCATCGACAGCAAGTTCTTCTTCCTCTTCAACAGATACCCTAACATTTGCCAGCATGACCGATCAACCAAAGTTGAACTTGTTGCTCCATTCACACAATTGCTCTTCACGACACAGACCAAAGATTTAAGCGACGCGTAGAGAGCTTCACCAGTTGTCGCCATAGCTACAAGTCCCACAAATGTTGGGATACCCGCGATGGACAAGGCTGACTTTGCCACTGGAAGCGGAGTAAATATCCTAACGCCTAGGTATCCAATAGAAACTCCGCCTAAGCAACGAATGGGGCCCATCAAATGTGCCGCAGAATTGTGAAGGATGGAAATTGGAGTAGCATTTTCATGAGAGGACAACCCGAGCTAAATAAAACGGAATATTTCAAATGCACGCATGATATCCCACTTTTAAACATTAATTAAAAAAGTTATTCAAGTTCAAAGAATGCCGATTTACCTGTTTTGCAATTGCTTTAGCATCCGCCTTGGTGTAGATCTTGCGAATTTTGGCAAGTGTCAACTGAGAAACGGCCAAAGAATTTAGTCCAAAAACAATTTTATCTTCTGCAATCAGCGGTCCAATCACATCTGAAGAAAACATGAATCATTAATTAAAATGATTGTAGTCAGTTGATAAGTTTTACGTGGCAATAATTTCTGTAACTACATGGGTTCGAGGAGTTTCCACTCCTCCAATAAAGCCATTCACAAACGAAGTCCTTACCTGCGTGTGTTTTTACAGCTTGCCAATTTCCCGGATACTCCGGCCCAGATTTCCATATATTGGCTATTGTTGAGGAATTGGGAACCCAATCTTCAAAAAGATGGCATATTCCTTGCCTCCATGTTAATTTAGAGGCTTTTCTCCAGACCGGTGGAGTGCCAATGAATGCGCTGTAAGAAGCACCCTTGGATCGTGATGGGTAGTCTAACTTCCCGCTATGAACGGCGCGACCGTTCACATGTAAAGTAAAGGACGATGGCGAGAAGGTGAGGAACACATGATGCCATTGCCCTTCGTGAAGTAGCTCCGGGCACCATACCCGAAGAGACGAGGGAGGTGAAACGTCCGGCTCCCACTCTCCCACACCTATAGAGCACGTAAGATGTCAGTCATAAATTCGATTTAAAATATTACGTTTATATTATTGAATTTAATGAATACACGAAAGGTGAAAACTCCACCGCGGTAAAAGTAACGTCATATGGGTTTTACAGAAAGATAATTCCGTTAGAGTTTCTTCAGGGAAATGATGTCCCTTACTAGTACTATTACAGAATTCACTAATGTCACTCCAACAATCCTGAACAATAATAAACGCTGCATCATTTCATTAACGTCTATTACAATAAAACAGAAGTTTCTACAAAAATATTGGAGATCCTTGCATTCTGCCATTACGTGCGACTGCTTACAGCGTTCCAAACTTTTTCCTGCAACCTCCTTAACACCCTCACTATATTTTCTGTTTTATTATTTTCCTAACTATATCTTTCTAATATTTGGTTCCATTGTCTGCGAAATAAAACTTTTTGTCCTACTGCAAAAATTTCGCTCAAAAAATGTCAATCAATGTTTTCGAGCTATTGTAAATTCAAAATTAGGTCTACATAGCTGCAGCAGCCTGGCTTGAATAATTTTCGGTAAAAATCTTCTGTAAACTCGACGACAAGACTTTTTGCAGGTACTACAAAAGCTATTTACCTTGAGGGGGTAGACTAGTCTCCCGAGTACTGACTAATAACGCTTTGTCCCTCGCTGAGACGACTACGCACAATACCAGCTTCTGACTGCTCGAAGTTTCTTTGATAATCGTCAAAATCCTCACTGGATGTGGATCAACACGTGGGTCACTAAATTTATCCACACAGAACCATGTGGAGAAGCTGAGTCCAGATGTTCCGGGAAACCCCCTTTCCCCAATGCCACTTGCCAGTAAATTCGTTCCAAACTCTGGAGTAGATGACTGAGTATGAGGGGCCACTGATGGTAGATACAAGCAACCAAATCCTTCGGCCAACATGTCAAACTCTACGAATGACGGGAAAGGTGTCGATGAGTTGGAGTAAAAGTTAGAATTAGTGATATTGTCAGATTTAGGAGTTGTCATTGACACCAAGGACTTAATACGGTTCAACTGAACGGGTGCACACGATGCGGATATATTTGCTGAAGGAGGACTTGTGCGATCACAGTTCAGTGGGTTTCCAAGACGCATGAATCGTCGTAGATCTCTAGGTTGAAGATGATGAGTGGCAACTCTTTCAAACGCGTAATGCAAAGGAGAATGCAATACATGGGATTCATCACTGAGACCAACAGCACATTTGTCGAGCAGTATTTCAACCAATCCTGTTTGAGCCATCATCTGTTGATTTCTTTCATTTCTGACTAGACTTTTCACCAATTCGGCACAAAATAATTGGCATTGAATATCCTCAACAGAGGGAATTAATTTAAGCATTACAATGACTACGGAAGAGTGCACTACAATTGGCTCTGGCACCGGTGGATTTAAATTCAGTGATGGAGTCAATTTCTTCACAAGGGGACTTGTGGGAGTAGAACAGGTTGAGTCATCTCGAGTCTGAGAGCCACAACTCGAACCAGAAGTACCAACAGCAGATGCTGGTGTTCGAAAATTGGAGGAAGATTGAGAGCGATCGAATGCATCTGTTGCCAAGTCATACAACAGTCGGTACAAGAATATTGTCTGTGTTAATTGGAAAGGAAGTGAAAACGCCGAGGGATCTGGGGGGGTTGACGTGAAGAGTGAATTAAAAACTTGCTGGATCTGTGAATCATCCGAGCTTGATATTGCATTGACACGGGGAGTTAAATGCGTTTGCTTGCTTAGGAACCCTAGTAGTCTGACAGTATCGGCTAGACTAGGAAGTGAAATCTGAAATAAACCAACATTTCATTAATTTCTCGGAAACTATTCCTATGAAAAATAGTAAAAATATTTCCATTGAAAAAATAAGCACCATACTTCTTGATGAAACAGTTTCGCATTGGCCGGCTCGAATCTCATGGATAGAGCGAAACTAGCGAATATCAATTGAATTAAGTGCATTCGTTCACGTATCGAATTACAGTTCTTGGATAACAGGCCCTCCATGGAGACCAAAACACTCATTAAATACAAAAATCCTCCAGCTTTGCGAAAATTATTACGGGCTCGATGGCTCTCCCGGAATGACGTGATCAGACTGGTTAATATCTCGATTTTCAAGGGGATATTAGAATTCACATCCGAGGAATGTAGCGTCACAAGTAGGGAAGTCATATCCTCTTCCCCGCCTTGGCTCATTAGAAGTTGTTGCATGAGAGCTATAAAAACCCAAACAGAATTTCAATTAATTCTTTATTTTTTTATGTTGCAAATATTCTGAGTCCATAGGATAGTTGGATTTCATTCCACCGACCTAGTCATGGGCAAATCAACTTAAGTGTAAATCTCAGAATACGAGAACAGTCCGGTAAAATTACTCTTATGCCTTTAAAATACTAATATTATTTCTGGTTACCTAGAGAGGAGCCTCTAAGACCAATGGAGGACGTGATAAATCCAATGACACACTTCGAACCATTGTTTTCCCGGAATATGCTCACGTTCGAATTATTTCCTGAGAGAAGTATTGTTAGTAATTCTATTACCGAAAGGATCAATTCAGGGTTTCCTTCTACAAACCAAACGGACCCAATTATTATATTTCCAAAAATATAACTAAAAGACCAACAGTATAATTTTTTTTTAAATTGGTTGAAATGATGCAATCAGATCGATAAAATTACCTTCGATGTAAAGACAGCCAACGATGACTTCAAGAATTCCCACTTCACGAAAAACATCTTTAAACAAGGCATTATGTTTAACTAGATTAGTTAACATTTTCACACAAGCAAGTTTCAGACGATCGTTTTCATTTTGTTCACTTTTGAGTATTCTCGAGATCGCAATAAGTTCTTTACAGGGGGTAAACTGCAACTGGAAAACGACGAACTCCACTGTTTCTAAATACTTTTGTTGTACTTCAGGAGATTTCAGGTGTAACTTCTCAGCCATTTGAGGAAGGACAGAATCCAAAATAAAATAGTTCACATTGTCTGCTTTTAGTATAGACGAAACTGAATCCAATGCTACAGTTGTTAGGAATGTTGTAGTCGATTTGTTAAAAACCGAATGAAGCACATTGAACGAATTTAAATTTCGAACTGTGCAACCTACAAGCATCAATCAATATAAATATTATAAACAATAGAAGTAAATGTAAAACGAGATATATTTAACCCAAACCTTTTTTATGGCAGAATTAAATAAATTGTGATTTTCCCAATATCGAATTACCTTTGGTTCCAGGTGGGGGCATTTGGAATGTAGGAAGTGGAAATAACGAATTTGGAACATTGGGGCGAAGTGAAGTGAAACCACACATAGTTAAGGAGGCGACGACTAAAACTAAATTTCTTATTGCTTCTTGACTCTCGCTTGTTAAATCTTGCTCTAACCTGTAGAAAAGGGAGTAAATTTGTTTTACACGTGACATATCTTATTCATTATTATAACATGTTCACGTTTCTTTGATAAAATACAATTTAATTATTACTTGAGAAGCGTTTCCGTGAAAAATTGATATCCTTGAGCAGCTTTAAAATCGTCGAGTAAAACTTGTGACAGTTCTGCCGAATCTTTTAAGAAACAGAAAAGTGTAAGGACCATCTCTGTGACTTCCAGCGGAGTTAAATGCGTTCCCCGACGAAGATTGTCAATGCACATGGCAATACATGCCTTATCTAAAAAAAGAATTACAAAATCAGTTCCAAAAACAATAACATGCGGTTCCACGGGTACACAACTTTTTTATGCTGATGATATGATTACCAAACATTTCAGTACGAACTAAAACATGTTTATACATTCGACTTACTATGTATGTAGGAAAGAACCGATGATGTTAATCCATGGGTAGAAATAGTCATTAAAACTTCAGCAGCGCTTTTTCTCCACATTGCATTGTGAGGAGGACACCAGGAGGTGACAGCAGAGAAAATTAATGCCAGATCATCTTCCTTAGCTAATTGCTCTGCAGGTGAGGGGTACGAACAAAGTCGAATGAGGAGCTGCACAAAGATCTTCTGCAGTAGAAGCCTTTTCTCCATGGGACTAAAATCGGAGCTAGGACCACTAATATTTGGAGGTGAGATTTCAGGTAGATCGAAAAACAGGTACAGACATTTTATCAGTGTCGAAGGTACCGCACTGGCTGTCATGATGTCAATCAGAGTCTGATCACCAGCTGAAAGCAAGTTCAGAGCCGTCAGTAAGGCCCAGCCATGCTGAGTGGTGTCTTCAGACTCCTCCAAATAATTTATAATCGAAATCGCAGCTGCTTCTGTTGACTGGTTGGTGGCTCGATGTCGAACCTCCGCAACAACCAGGTGGGAAACGGCTTGAGTGAATGACGAGATCTCCGGAAATCTTTCAATCATTTCTGTTGTCGAGGAGGACGTGAAGACCTAAAATAAGAAACACATGCAAAAATTATTCCAGCACCAAAACGTATCTAGTCCTATTATATTTCCCACTTGCGTCTTATCTTATTTCTAAGATGAAAATTTCTCCACCCAACTGCAAACCCAACATTATTTCTATTTTCTAATCTCATCACTCGCTCCAAGTTTCCAAAAGCATCCCTTACCTTACAAAACAATGGAAGCATGTTGTAAACTTTGTCATCCGAGGGTGCGTGTGAGTAGTCGCCAAAGAGCTTTCTTAAATGCATCAGGCCTAGCGAAATACTTTGATTAAGTTGACTATTGCTTCCACTTGTTCCACTGCCATTGTTGGCAGCAGGATTGCTCCCACTGACCCACAATTTTCGCATGATGTTCATCTTCTTGCCGTTGAGGTGACCACCGATCCGTTTTATGACTTCAATTCAAATGGCATCTTCATAAATCCTTCCTTCACAAGTACTCCCTTACTCCTGACCATTGGTCTGTCGCTAGTCACTTCAAATCCCGTTCTTGTTCACCAATAAGCGTAAAATAATGTGTATGTTAAAAATAATGAAAAAGTAAAAAAAAAAAAATTGTGAGATTAAAAATACAATCTGTTTGTTACAATATGTTCGTCTCAGATCATACAGTAGTAGTGTGACAATGATTTGAAAGCGACTCGAGCCTTAATTGAAATTATCCAGCGTGTTCCAAAATAAAACTAAGGGTTCCCGACAAACCCAAACAAATCTCTGACGAAAGTGAAAGGGTCCGAGATTTTTACAAAATAACTTATTAAAGCTTAAAAATAAATGCTTCACCGTGCAGCACAAGTATTTGGAAGATGAAATACAAAATCTAAAATATACGTTCACTTAATTACAGTTGTTGACTTAGATGAATTCTTGGCCTTTCTTTCCATAAAGTTGTCTGTGACAGATATCTACTGAGCACTAGATGTGTCTTGCAGTTGCATTACTTAACATGAGAAATAAATATAAAATAAATATAAAAAATCATAGATGGATAAATATATGTACACAAAATGTTTGACAAAATTCAAACCAAATCACAATTACAATTGCGCGTAAAACTTATTTATTGTACAGATCTCTAGGTGTGTGTGTGTGTGTGTATGTCTCTCTCTCTCTCTCTCTCTCTGAGTGTGTGTGTCTAATAGGTAAAGAAGGTGAGATTTAATTGAACTCAAAATTATTGACAGTTTGTAAATTGTATCCTTGCGAAGAGAGTGGTGTGGAAGTTGAGCGCAAGAAAAATCAATGGGTGGGTCTTCATTTTTAGCGTAAAAAGGAGACCTTCTGTATTTATGTGCACTGTGCACTATCCGCTCCTTACATAGTCAACTCTAATATTTACTATATACACTCCTCCACCCAACTGACTTTTTTCTTTCGAAATTATCCCAACCACAACAGGTAGATTTCATGTATTTCCGTCCGAACCATTGTGCACTCACTCAAATTTCAGTCTATGCTCATCTCAGCAATTGTCACTGGTGCACATTCTTTAATATTAATCACAAAAGACAAATGTGTCAGTTCCAATGCACTCGCAAAAGGGGACTCCATTCAAGCATGTATGTGTATCCTATCCTCTCAAATCAATGACATTTCCAACTCCCAGTGCTCACGAGCTCCAGATTTTTCTGTATCATTTCCACACCCGTCGTAGCACTCCTCCTAATCTATTGCATTTGTAGATGGTAATGCCCATATAATAATGATTTAATAATAAGAAAGGAAAGAACTTCATTAATGGAGGGACCCCTTTTTAGGAAATTTATCGTCATATTCGGGCTCCATTATGTCCATCATTTCCCTAGTTTTTTGTTCAAATGTTTTAATATTCTGAAAAAAATTGTGCGTGATCAGCACGAACATGCAACCAGCCGTTGCCTTCGGAAAGTATATACATCAGTGCGTTTACATACTTAAAAATCCAAAACTGCAATCGTTGAATCGATTGAAACAGAAGCGAAACGCGGATTTCGAGGCAGGGAAGGTATTTTTTACGGCCTTAGTGATCAACGAGTATATGTTCCTGTGGTTAAACCAGATTTTCACGTCAATTCGAAGTTATTTAGAAATTTCATGAAATTTCGAATTTTGTGGTGGGGAAGGTATTTTCCACGATTTTAGTGATCAATCAATTCGTTTGTGTTGTTAAATCAGATTTTTACGTAAATTCGGAATATTTTCGAAATTTCATGAAATTTGGGGCGGGAAAGGTATTCTCCATGACTTTATTGATCAACGAGTTTATATGTGCGGTTAAATCAGGTGTTTACTTGAATTCGGGGTACTTTCGAAATTCAAAAATTCGAGGTTTTATACTTCAATTGCAATTAACCTGAGCGCGGGTCAGGAAGTGTGCCCATCTCATAATGCCCCGACACTTATAGACCCGTTTTATAGAAGTTGTGGAAAGTGACGTCACTTTCGTTCTGTTAGTTTCCCTCAGCTAATAAAAGGCTGCACTAAATCCCTAATAGCATATGATTTGGTAACAGCAACTATACCTGAAACTTTTATGCATATACCAGCGCGCGTTAACTAGCGGTCACTAAACGTTTGTACATAGCCCCTGAAATCGTTTTGGAATAAAAAAGTCATCAATGGATGTACATAACGTTATTTGTACGTGTCTATCTTCTTTTATGCCACTGTTGGCATTACATTGCTCTAAATATTATTCACAGTTCCAGCTTATAATTGTTATCAGCACTCATACACTAAAACTTGAAAAACGCTTCCAATCAAATCCAAATTTACCCAATCCAAATTTTCCAAATTTATCCAAAATACTCCATTTAACATACATGTTCCTAATAGTCATTGATAGCGATGGTGAAGTTTGGGACAGTGCTAGCGTAGTCAACACTCTCTATTAGGAGCTACAGGCTCGTTGCAGTGCAATTATTAAGTGTGCATACAGGCACGGTTGCGCCCTTCGTCCTTTCCCTAAAAGCGCTGCAGTACAAATTAACCACATGTTCCAAAAAGTACGTCTTTCGTCTCGACGGCTAATAAATATTAATTAACTTTACTTCGAACACTTACGTTTTAATTTAATACTGTCATTTGTTAGTGACAAGTAGCTTTGAAATTACGGGAATTTCTCTACTACACAGACTTGAGCAGTGAGTAAAGGATTCCTGGGAGTTGTTGGAAATTGTATAATATTTAATTGTAGCAATGTTGTTCTTCCGAGTTTAGCATTACACAACACGTGGTGAGAGCAAGGAGTTCAGTGAATACGTGAGTGCAGTCAACAGTAGTGAGTAAGTCAAAAGATTTGTAGTGTTGATGTTTCCTGCTGACGGAATCCCAAGCGTGAGTAATTTTTTATTTAAAATAAGTACATTATTTGAGAACGTTCAAGTAACTACACTCTCTCATGCTATACTGTTGTCGCAATAAGAAATGTAAATACCTGAGTTTTGTGATTTCATTCTTTCTCAGTACTCATACGGATTACTCATTATTTTCCACAGAATTCTCAATAAACTGTAACTTTTGAAGAAATGGACGGAGAGGCTGGGAAGAACGTGCCACCGGCATTGGCTAGTATGAACATGGATGAAATGTTCGATACAGAGCTTGCAGCAGTTTTGGTAAATTTTATTTGATTTGGTAGTAACATTCCCAGAACTAATAATATTGCAAACAATTGAGATGTAGGACAAAGATTGGCGGACTTCATTCGGAGGTTTTGTCATTGTTTGGTGGCTTCCTTGTGACTAGGATCGAAGTAGAAGGGCTGAGTTCTACTTTTACAACGAAAGGGTCTACCTTCCAGATATTGGATATTGCCCAGTGGTCGTCATGGGTACAAAAAGTGTGTTCCCGTTCCCGTTCCTGTTCCAACTCAATGGGAACTCCCCTTAAGTGTTCCCGTACTCGGACTCGTTCCCGTGATGGTGGGAACAGTACTTTAGGTACCCGTTCCCATGAATTTAATAAAAATGTGTACCCGTTCCTGTTCCCGTTCCCGTACCCAGAAATTAAAAATGTTGTGGACCCGTACCCGTTCCCAAAGCTGGTGTTCCCGGTCCCGTTCCCGGGTCCAAGTCGTTTTGTACTTAAGTGTGGTAAAAATTATTATCAGCATTTCTATAACCAAACCCTTCGTTTTCAGATAAAAACAGAGAATATGCAGGGAGGTTAAACGCTCCCCCTTCGCGAAACGTAACAGCGTAATTACTGATTGTTTAATTCTTCAGAGACTATGTACCGACTAGACTACACTTTAAAATGACATACTGGGAAAGGATGCAAGAATGAATGGAACATTCATATTGCTCTTCCAATAATAAAATTGAATGCTATGAGGGTTTCAAAATGGTACTTAATATTTAAGATCAATTGCTGGCCCAAAGATAATTCTTCTGCATATACAATATATCTGAAAATATACATATTCCAGCACTGATTAGTACCCCTTTGTTAGTCTTATCTTAAAAAAATATTAACTCGAACAATCAATTTTTCAAGGGTAAAACGTGCAGCAAAGTATGAACTAATAATATTTATTTTAATTGTTATATTAACCAGGGTTGCACAATTGAAAATGCCATGGCATTTTCGGCATTATGCCTGCCCAAAATGCCCTGGCATTTTCGGCATTTTCATTTCATGGCATTTTGGGCATCTATGGCACTTTGGGCATTTTGGGCATATTCAGCCTAGGGCAGGCATTTTCGGCATATTCACTCAAATTTTTTAAATATATGACTTTAGCTACCTGCTAATTTTGCAAAATAAGTCAGAAAACAGTATGTTGCAAATAATTTTAATATTCAACTGGATTAATTGATAAAATTATAGAAACAAACTGTTTCCAAAAAGGTTGAAACCTGGAGCCAGTTGCTTTAGACATTTATTGTAAAATAATAATAATTCTATTTTCCTTATTTTGTTGCCAAAATTCGCTGGTACACCGTGTCTGTAATTATTTAAATTTCAAGAACAAACATATTCGGGCAAAGATGCAACACAAAAAGATAAAATAGTTGTTAAAAGATTAACAATTTCATTGTTTGTGAGCTTCAAAACTCGTCGTCATCTAAATGTATTTATTGTTACATTTTGAACTCCTAGAATTATTACACTGGTAATAATATAATATAAACGGCTGATTAAATGCAGTTTTCAAAGTCGACACAAAATTTGCTACGGAAGCTCCAAGTTTTGACATATACCATAACCGTCGCATTGTATGTATCTAATGAAAGTTTAAAATTTTCTATACTTTACAAGCCATTATCAAAATACGGAATTTATGCAGGCACTGTGCAAATAGTTCTTTTCAAATCCAAAAGTTTTTTTAATGTACAGCGTTGAAGGTTTGCAACTCCGTTGGGGCTTATTGAAATAGGGAATTAGACGAATTAAATTCTTTTTTTTTAAATCAAGTATAACATTTTTTCAAACTGGTTGGTTTGATTATACTATGAAAAACTCCCTTATATTCGCTAAATGAGCAATACTGGTCATAGTGTATAAGTTTCTGTAAAAATGCCCAATATGCCCAAAATGCCTGCCGAAAATGCCCAAAATGCCGGGCATTTTCAGAGTAAGGCATTTTCAGGGCATTTTCGGCGTTTTGGGCATTTTCAGGGCATTTTCAGGAGGGCAGGCATAAAACCGAGGGCATTTTCATTTGTGCAACCCTGATATTAACTTATAAAGCTATTCTATAAAACACCGTAATTGCAATTGTACTGAAACCAGAGTTCTAACATTATTATCTTTAAGGCAAGGATATGCGTGTAGAAATTGCAACAAAAAAAGAACGGAATGGAATATGCCAATTGAATTGTATACATAAATAAAGTACTATCAAGTCTTCCAAGATCAATTTTGAGTGTTTTTCTAGAAAATGGTGAAAGTACCCCCTTCGGTCCCGGGAACAACGGGTACGGGAACGGGATCATGTGTAGACTGTACCTGTTCCCGATGGGAATGGGAACAAAATGAAAATCTCGGTTCCTGTTCCCACTCCTGTTCCTGTTCCCAGTGTTCGGGTCCACCTGAAGGTGTTCCTGTTCCTGTACCCAAACTGGTTGGGAACAAAATATTTGTTCCCGTACCCGTTCCTGTACTCGTTCCCGTTCCCATGTACCCGGGTTTTACCCGTTCCCGTGACGACCACTGATATTGCCAAGTTTAGACTGCTCAGAGCTCTCAGGGGCCTAGTAAATGAAGCGAGCTTACCGATCTAGATTTTATCAAAACTATGCCAGGGCAGCTGACAAGAAGTCCCCTGAAATGGCTGTTGTGGTGGATGACTCTCTGGGAAAGATAATGATTATTATAGATTCTGCCGATTTTATTCTTCATATTGACGTGGAAAGAAAGGCGCTGCAGTTTTTAAGCTTTTTGATTAATTAACTATTGACCAATTTGGGCTGCGTGTCAATTTGGGATCAAATACCTGTTGCGGTATCGTGATCAGCATATGAAGTATGTTTTTATTTATCTGGGGAAAAATATCTGTTGGATAGATCGGGTTATTGTAATCCATGAGCTGGAAACACGATTTGGAAGTAGGTCATCGGAATATGGGTTGACCTGGAGCGCTGCTCTGTAATCCCTCGGGAAGCTCCTGTTATTGTATGGCAGAAAGACCATGGAACACGCTCGTCTTAGTTGTAAAGTTAAACGGAGTTCAGGGGAGGTGTCAGATTACTTGTGTACTACCAGGGCAGTTTTATTAGCGAAGTTTAAGCGTGCAGGTATGTACAGGTTTGCACAGCATCCAAATAATTATTATTCGCTTGTAAACAATTTCTACAGTGGACTGTTTGTTTACTGTTCTAAAGCGATTTGGTCAGTGGTCATGGTTTATGTGGTGTTTACAATTGTCACTCTTGTTAGCATTTCACATTTCATAGGAAATTCAAAAATATGACGGGATGAAGTAGTGTCATTTGATATTGCGGCTATTCTAAGTACTATAAATTAAGTTCCCTTGAAATATACTTCCTGTTTTGCTAAAGCAGTCAATAATGGCCAGTTTGCTTACGGATTTTGTTTTCTATTTTTCCGGATTTCGGATTTTGTTCTAAACCAGATAATGCATGGAAATTATGCAAGTTTGATTAAACTTGAAAATAATGAGGCAAACAATATTAAGTTTGTAACTCGTACGGATTAAACCAGTTTTTATGCCGACATTATACAATATTTTGTGGTGTCTTCGTTTTTATGTCCAGTAATCTAAGATGGGGGTGTTTTTATCAGAACTGGACTACTCATACCTAATTTTTTTTAAACGTTACATGGGGTTAATGCAGACAGACAAGTTTTACTATCAGCTGGGTGGGGGCTGCAACATTTGATTTTTAATATTGATACAGGTTGGCTCATCGATCATGCCCCCGGATGTGGAAAAAGTTCCACATGCCCAACTATCCTAAAATTGGTAGTTGCCCAACTAACCCGCCAGAACAAATGGCCAAAATCCCGCCGGCAAGTTTGCCCAACTACCCGGGTAGCCCAAACACCAGAGTAGCCCAAATGTTTTCTGCCCAACTACCTTAGTAGCCCAAATTTTGTTTGCCCAACTACCTGGGTAGCCCAAATTATTTTTGTCCAACTACCTGGGTAGCCCAAATTATTTTTTGTCGAACTACCTGGGTTGCCCAAAATGTTTTTGCCCAACTACTTGGGTAGCCCTTTTTTTGCCCAACTACTTGGGTAGCCCTTTTTTTGCCGAACTACCTGGGTAGCCCAAAATTTTTTTGCCGAACTACCTGGGTAGGCCAAATTTTTGTTTGCCCAACTACCTAGGTAGGCTAAACAGTTTTTGCCCAACTACCTGGGTAGCCCAATAAAATTCTGCCCAACTACCTGGGTAGCCCAATAAAATTCTGCCCAACTACCTGGGTAGCCCAATAAAATTCTGCCCAACTACCCCGCCGTTTCTACCTGCCCAACAACTTTGACCATGTGCCCAGCTAACCTGGTTCGCAGGATAGGGAACTTTTTCCACCATGCCCCCCACCGTCTGTCACACATTTTGATCTACAAGATATCGGAGAACACGCAGTAAAATCTTGTTCAAACATATGTATGTACTTGATTTTTGCACAACAAAATCATGGATCGTAACGATTTTTTCAAAATATTTGTTTTTACTCACAAAAATCAGAAATCGTATTTGAAAATTGGAATTTAAAATACTTATTTTTAGGGCGTCACCAGCCCCCCTATAAAATAGTGTTGTCCATAGTCCGTTTGTCCGGCGGTTTTCCTTCGAACTTACTCGACCGATTTCGTTCAAAAATTTTGTGACCATATTTTAGGCTGTTTCCTCGGATGAGTTCGTTATTGGTTGAAATCGGTCCACGTATTCGTACGTAAAAAAATAAAAACGAACAAAATCTTTGTTTTCCCCCGAACTGTTGCACCGATTTCAATGAAATGTTTTTATACGTACCAGCCAGTACTACTAACACTATTTTTTTAAAAATATTTCGAAATTTAATTTTTGCTTTTTCAAAAATTTGTTACGGTAATTTTATAAATGAGTTCAATATACTACAATAATTAAATAAGGAGAGATGGCCGTAGCCGTAGCTGGCGCCGCCCTCCGCGGCAGCTTTAAATAATCGCGGAGCGTGGATTTTTAAAGCAGGAATTGCGTCCCTGAATCAGGAATTGTTGAAAGTCCCCGGTCGATGGACGAATGCAGAAATCGGGCCCCTTATCACTTATACAACCTTAGTGGTATTATGAGCTAGTTACGAATTGATTGAGTTGGAAATTATATGCGATATTATGTTTCTATTAAAGTTATTCAAATAGTTTTAATAGTGTTGATGCGAGGACGAGTTTAATATATGTAGATAGGTATACATATATTTAATAGATGAACCAATTTGTTTTTTTGGCTCTCTTGACCTTTACATACCTTCCGGAAAAAACGGATATAGATGTCATTATCAAAATGTGATATTTGTCAGGATTGATTATGGTAGCAAGAAAGTATGTAGTAGTCACGAAGTGTTGTATTGTGTATGTACATATTATGTATGCTCTGTGGATGAATTGTTTGGGGAGTACAAATGAAAAATAATGGTTCGTTTATTTGGTTAGGCAGTACAACAAAGTTAATTACGAAGGTATAGCGTGGCATACAAAAAGCAAAAAATAAGGTTCAAAAATATAAAATTTTGTTATAAAAATCTTGAAGCAATTATCATTTCCTGATATCATTTCCCTGGAGAAAGAGTAGTGGAGGATGTGGGAGGAAAAATAACTTCTTGGTAGACGATAGAGACCGAGTATGTAGGCTTGTAGTATGGGGCATGAACATTCCAGGTGCTGGGATTGAATCCCGTTGTTGTTGCTGGATACAAATTATTGGAGTTGTGGTTGTAATGATTCGGGTAATAGTTATTGTTCAAATGCTGCAAATAATGGTTGTAATTATTGAGGAAGGGAGCTGGTTGCTGTACATTGTTGTGGACATGACCTCCTAAGTAGTTCGAGAGGAATGGGTCGTAGACAGCATTAAAATTGGATTGCTCTTTGAGTTCTCTGGTGAAGCGAACTTTCCTCTTGGTCTCCTCAAGTTCATTTGTGCGAACTTCTGGGTAACCGTAGTAGTTATTGTTGTTACTGAAGGCACTTTCATCCGGGAGAATCGCAGTTGAGATGCATCTGTATGGTCCCGCATCGTCGTCCGTGTAGTCTTTAATCGTGAGGACGGACTTCCAGGGATCTATGTTTATGACGGTAATGTGAGGGGCGAATCCATTCCGGGTATCAAAGTAGGAACCGTAAGGGTCAATGTTGTGGTGCCAGTAGATTCCCTGTTGAAATAAAATAGAGAAAAATTGTGAACCCTCAATTAAATGTTGCGTATAACTCAACTCTTTCAAAATGACTTTCCAAATTCTACAATATATTTTTGTAAAAAATTAACACATTCCGACTAGTACTTCAAGTCGATTGAAGGTAAATTCTTTCATAACAAGTTATTTTTTAATGTGGCAATTCTATTTCTAGCATTTAATTCTGTGCAACATTCACAATACAGAAGTCCGAACAGAAAAACAACTTAAATCCAATAATTTACGTCTCTCGAAAGTTTTAATATTGGTTTCAGAGGCGTATTTTAATATTTAATAGTTAAAGAAATTGAAAATAGTTGACTACACAGTACGGATGAAGAGAAATGATTGGTTACCTGGACTAAAATTAGGTACCGCTGAAACTCGCAAGTGATCTCTGCATCCCGTCCTCGAAATCGAATCTCAATTAATCCTGGAACTCGTATTTGTCGTTGGTAATTCCCATGCGTATGGTACTGTGAGGGATTTGACTGGACGTTTGGGTAGAAGAAATGATTAAATTTTGAGTATGCCTGAGGGTTGTAAAACTGATTGAAATTATTTTGAAAGAAACGAGTATTCACTGCATTGTTGGAGCTGTTCAGATTTCCGTTGCTACTGTACAAATCCTTACTGGGCTTAAAATTATTGTTGTTATCCTTTTGTTGACCCAGAGTTTTGGGCACCAAGCAACTCAAGAGGAGCAACACGTTGATAATTTCGTACGGAGACATTTTCACTGACTGTAAGGGAGCACCCGAATGTTTCCTTGTATATAAACACTGGCCATTTTATTGCCGGATGCTTGAGACAATTGCAGGAAATTTGATTTCTGTTTTTTTTTTCTTATTCTGGGTGGGTGAAATGTGAAATCCATTGTATTGTATACAACTAACTCAGTGTCTTTGAATACTACTGACTTATGGCGAATCTACCTACGTTATTACAGAAGCATCTCAATTTTAATTTATACTGATTGTACGAAACTATTTTTATCATTTAGTTTCAATTCCAACCGTCTATAAATAGGACTTTCGTATAGAGGGATGGGAATACCAATGTATGTATATATAATTGTAAATGCTAAAAAAGCATATGATAGGATTTAATAGTCTGATTGTGTATATGCATTTCAAGAGTCCTGTGTTTTTGCTCCAGTTCTGCGTCTCTGTATCCACTGACTCCTGGCTTTCATTTTCTTTATGGCTTCCTGGATTGACAGGCTACACCTCACGGTGGTGTTGCCCTAGGTCAGCTGTAGTGTTTTTTTTAAATGGAGAAAGAATGAGAAAGTATTCCTGTTTCTCCCGTTATTAGTTCTGTCGTATGGAAACATCGAAAAATCCCTGAAATAAAGCTTGAATATGCAAAACTTAGATGCGTACATATTTTCACATTCAGGTTTTATTTCCACCCCTTGCGTGTCCTAGTGATCATAAGTGTGAAATATGGGAAGCAAATATGCACTACAGTGTAGTCAGCCGATAATAGTCTGACGAAAAGAGCTGAATTCTGTGAACTAATTGTAAGATTTTAATTTAGAGGTTGATAATGCTGGCATAGATACTATTGGATTAATTACATACTGGCACAGTGAACACATTTTGCATGTATGATTCTTTCCCAGTTATACGAGATCAGAGAGAGAGAGAGGTATCAGTATATACTTATATTACATTTGTTCGTTGAGTTGATTGACAATCATTTTATATTTTTTGTTTATTTGTTGAAGTTATTTGTCGGTCGGGAGATAATTTCTGGGATCAAGCGTGTTGTTGCATATCAGAATTACACCATGCTGTGAGAGTTTTCCGCAGTGTGATCTTCATACTTGGTGACATTGAAATAAGGGGTATTAATTAAAAATAGAAAAGGAGTCACGAGCTGAACGCCTTAATGAAATTGAGCATTATCTCAATGAACCCCTTTGAATCACATCCTATCGGCATCCTCTGTATTCGTCGTCTGCTCTCCTCTTGTGACTTCCACTCTTTCTTCTCATGAATTTCCTCTTATTAAAGCGACCAAGTTAAATAATCCTACGGGTCTGACATATCCCTATTGTGAAGAGGCAAATTAAGCTCACCCAAAAAAAGTAGATTTCACAGGAGGTAAATAAAAGTTACACTCTCTCAATCATGAACAAGAGTTTACAAAAATTTGACCCTATCAACATTCCCATACGTAGCTTGAGTCCTCACGTCTGGGGTTTGTATGTAGGTTTGGTTTTAATTCTTAAATCCAATGAATGATTTTGACATACATACATATGCAGACATTATTTTCTCTTCTTCTCGTTGTGGAGCTAAATTATTAATGGTAATAAATCACTAGGAACAGACTAGCGCTTCAAATTATTCTTTGCGTAATCTTTTCCATTTTAAACCTCTGGGGTATGAAGCGTAATTTGAGTAGATTTTAAATTACGACAGAGTGTGCCAAGTCAAGAATAAAATTATTCAATTTTTGAGGTGGCGCAGCTGTGGAAATTATTAAATAAACATGACACGTAATTATATAATATGAAAAGCTTATGCAGGGTTCTGATACTTCTAATGCCTAATTAATGAGTCGGTTTTTAACTTGATACCTTCGGCATATTTAAATTATGAGGGGTTGAATGTCCAAAGTTTGCTTTTTTTTCACTTAACGAAGCGCATTTGTGGTGATTAAGTGTTGCTCTTGACAATTTTACGGTTTACGGGAAACATTGAACACACGCATGTTGCCCATGAATAAACGTTTGACTTTGGGATAAATAGGGAGACTTGTGCCTTGTTATGCAGCGATGAATTGATCGAGTTCTTGCTAGGGTTTTTCATTTCAACAAAGTTTCGCACTCAGACTAGTGCAGTTCTGTCCGTGGCTTTTACCTGACAGGAAATCACGAGTAGCATTCATGGCTTTTGTCAATTTGTCTTTTATGTACAGGATTACGTGTAAGGTGCTTAACGTGACGTGCATGGAGAATGGAAGCGTGAATAATATACACACCAGTTGTTGAAACAAAGATCTAAGATTCAATGTTTTGTTTATTTTGACCATGCGGATGAGAAAAATAATTTATACAAATATATGTGTAAGTAAATATATAATTCACCGAATAGACACATTTCTATGTAACTTGGCAATTAGTTACTTTCCGTGTAACCCTTCAACCAACAAGGAAAATATATTCCTCTAATACATAATATATATATACGGTCGTTCATAAAAATACTGGACCAATAATAATTATTCCTACTGTGTTACTAGCTGATAAATTGTTTAGGGCTCAAAATACTTACTTGAGAATAATTTGTTTGCTTGTGGCCTTATTGCAGAACATTTAGTTCGCATGACACGCAGAAAAAATCCCCGACGAGGTACCTGTACCTACACGTATTATGGACATGAGTATGTGTAGAGATGCTTGTGTATAATATCTTGTAATATGGGAATTTTTATTTGCTAAAATTGTCTCTCATACCAAATGCAGTTAATTTTTCAACAAAACGTCCGTAGTTCATCTATTTATGCTTCTAATTATGAAGTACCTCGTTTCACTCCTTTATGCCTGAATTAATAGGTTAAAAAATTTTTACAGGAAGCGAAAGCGAAATTTGAGAAGGAACATCCGGAAGCTGTAAAGAAGAGACAAACACAGACCTATGAAGAGGTTGAAAAGGTGAGTTATTTTCAATAAGTGGTTGCCATCATTCAGTTATTTCTGGGTAGAGTGAACTTCCGTGAAAATTAGCTGGTCGAGTGAATATCTGTACCTATGTACAGTATTGCAAATGTATAAATGAATTCGGTGTTTAAGTACAAAGGAAAAATTGTAAGGAGGATCTAATTAGCAAAATTTTGCTTGCTAGGAACTAATGGAGCATCCATTTTTTTTGAAAGAACTTCCGAAAGAAGGTGACCCGCTTCCTCCCCTCCTGGAAGCCTTCCAGCAATTAAAGTACTCAGAAACTGACAACTCAGCAGCGGACTTACTGGAGAATTACAAACAGGATGGTTTGTTTCATTTTAAATTAAAGAAGTGGCGGACCTCGGCTATGTGCTTCACGGAGGGATTAAAGTATGCTGAGGACTCTTGGGAGAAAGCTAAATTATATAATAATCGGGCTGCCTGTCAGTTTCATCTAGAGAATTTCGGAAGCAGTTTGCGGGATTGTGAAAAGGCTTTGCAGTATGATAAGACCTACGCAAAAGCACTAATTAGGGCGCTTAGCTGTTGCTCCAAGTTGAGCAAGTGGGATCAGCTTATAAAATTGCACAAGCAGTACGCAAGGAGTGTAGAAGCTACGAAAGAGCAGAAGGCAGAAATTGACAAATTACATATGCAAGCTGTTCGGAACTCGGTACGTAGTCTACTTTGGTGCAACAATATATTCCTACTGCTCGTTTGATGCATTTTGTTGTCAATATTTTTTTTTCAGAAATTCGAAGCAGCTCAGCTACGTAAGTCAACTCTGGTTCAGAAACTTCAGGATGAAAATGATGAAAAAATTATAAAAGCTGTTGAAGCTCGTGGAATCAGAATGAAATCTAAGAAGTTCTTGAGGCGTGACCGAGAGGCCAGCAGTGACCATCGAGTCCAAATTACCACGGATGGAGAATTAATTTGGCCTGTATTAATATTTTACCCTCATTTGGCTGAGTCGGACCTGATAAAAGAATTTTATGAAGGAGCTACGTGAGTTTATTTATACTGCAGTTATGAGTACAATAAATGTAAAGATCTCATCCGTATTCTAATTTTAAATACCGTGCATCTTATTCTTAGGTTTCAAGAAGAGCTTGTGGAATTGTTGGAAATGAATCCACCAGCCTGGGACTCCGATAAAGAATTCGTAATAGATAATATCAGTGTTTACTTTACTGACTTGGACACTGGCAACTATGTGAAAGTTGACTTGCTTACTAAACTCAAGGATGCGCTCAAACACAAAAAGTAAGTACATGCAAAATTACTGGCTGCAGATATACGTTTTCATATGTTATGTGCTGTTGAACGTAAGGTGTACACAGTCGTCGCAATTTGCAAGTTTGTAAGAGGTAATAACTTCTGCTTTAAATTGTTTACTTGGACATTAGGTACATTCTACCAGAAAATGGCGTCCCTGCATTTTTTGTTATGGCTAACGGGAATCCTATGTGTGAAATGATACTTTCCAGGATGGAGGACAAGCAGTTCGAGTGGAAGCAATAAGATAAATAGACAACTGTCTAATAATTAATACAACACAAAATGTACCAGATCTTCCACAATTAATTTATACATTTGAAACTTTGCAGTTATGCTACCAATATCGATTTTGCAAACTTTATTGGTGAGTATTTCCTGCAAAATTCTCAATGCTCAATATTTCTCATACCGTGCATTACAAATGTAATAATTGACTTTATTGATACCGTTCTTCTCCGTTTTTAAGGTGAATGTGAGTACCTGTAGTTTATGTGAAATCTGAAAACTAGTACTATAATATAATAATAAACGTGATATTAAAAAAAATTGCAGAGCTTAATCAGAATCCATAATATTAATTTGCAGAAGCTAACTTTTAAGCCATTTTTAAGCCGCTGTCAAAGGAGAGTTTGCTTGTAAAAATGCTGTATTAAGTCTGAAAGGTTTGATGAGATTTAGTTATGGGGTAATAGAAAGCGGGTTTGGATTGGGATATGGTACCATACTTGACAAAAAATGATTTTACGATAATATAATTAACTATTTATTTTCATTCCAAAATAATCATGTTGAAATACAGAACGAGTGTAATTTTTGCATGTAACGACGTAACTTGTGTATGAAACAACTTTAAATATACTTTAAATTATATAATATAACGAACAATATAATAAATAATGAAGGGATTTAAACTTCTTAATTAAACACGAGAACGATTTTAGTTCCATTGTTGCGGAACTGTTTGTAAATCCTGTATATTATTGTTCCGGCAACTGAGTTGAGCGATCAGAAGAAGCATTTTCTTGCGGGCTGGGTAACTAGAAACTCCTAAATTGCGAAGGTCGGATTCCGTGAGGGTTTTAAACCAGTCCAAATCGATTTCTTCGGAGACGAATGTGTCTAAATAATTAATACATTTGTGTTATTGCCATTATCACCGTTATTATTATTAGTTTCAAGGAAAGTATATATTTGTGTCTGTTTTAATTATGACCTACCAACATATTTCTCCAGTGAATTTTGTATAAACAGAGTTGTCAAGTCGTGAGCTTCAGAGTCCAGTTTAGCTGCGAAGTCTAAAAGATTTGATTGTTGAGTATGTAATATCGGATGATGCTTGGGTCCTGCTAATTTCTTATCTTCTCCTTGATCTAGTTCCAATTGTAGCGGCGGAGGTGGGGGCGGTTGGGGTATTAAATTTACTTGGGTTTTACTGAAACCATAACCTGCCCACTCGGAGTTTGGCACACGCGCTTGGCCATTAATTTTTGAGTTGTACATTGCTGAAAAAAACACATAAGTTGCACATTTATTTCTTACTCTCACTTTTTCAGGGGACTGGTATCTGCAAGTTGCTGCCGGATTAGAAATCAACAAACTTAATAGACAAGATACCTTTCATAGCTAAATACTTCTTGCTTGATTCCGTAGGCGATACCGTGGACACAACCGAAGACGTGTTAGATAAACTACTTGAAGAACTTCCGCAGACACCATTTGTTGATGTACTTGTTGGGCTGCTGTTGCTACTCATTATTTCGTCAATAATGGAAGATTGTTGTGTATTATTAGTACGCTCCCAACCTGGGGCTTTGCTCCGAACTGACTCAAGTATGTCCGTGGTTCCATTGATCACCTGCTGCCCGTTGCTTTCGAAGCGGGGACTAGTGTAGGACGGTAGAACACAGCAAGTTGCAATTGTTGGAGAACAAAACGTATTCGAAAAGGGTGCCGGTGGCCAAAATGAAGGTGACAGAACCGGTGAGAGAACTGACGGACTCATTGGTGGAAGCATCAGTGGAGGCAGAGTCAAGCGGTTTGGTGGGTTCGGAGGATTGTTTGGGGGCAATTGCACAGTGCTTTGTTGATGGTGCAAATACATGTCTGAGCATTCAACAGAAACTCAATATTCACACTTTGTTATGAACCCAAATGTTTACTATACCTAATTGCTTTCAGGTGTGAAGTTTTTATTAAAAACAGATTTGTTTTTTTATCTATTCCCATAAATTATGATAGTTTGCAACGCATCATGTTATAACATGACCTTTTGTTATTTACAAGAAATCGACCTTACTTGACGGGAAAACTCCTCGTAGACCATATGACTGTGGAATATTCGCATTGTAATTTTCGCTTAATCCAAGAATCCGCTTTCTGGCTTCGTAAATATTGTTTGTGTTCCTTTCACAAGCGATTATTTGAATGGTTCGAGATCTGCCTGGGAGCGGTGGCGGCAGCGAGGCGTTTGATGTGCGATTGCTGCGGTTGATCAATTTAATATTAACGTTTAGCTCCGAACCTATTAACCGAACATTGTCCCAGTCCAGTTGGTGATCATCAGCCAAGTCAAAAATCATTCTAAGCGGAAGGCAACCCTGCAAAAGTAACAACTAATGAGTACCCCAATAAGCAGATACCGTTTCACAAATTGAAGTCAGGTCAAGTTAGTTATCGTACCAGTAACTGCTGACGAGCAAAGTAAACTGCATTAATTTCTCCAACTATATAGACTCGAGATCGCTTGATCTGTTGAATGTTAGAGTCTGTGAGATCCGGAAAAATAATCTTGGCTCCCGTGTTCATCATGATCGTGTGACAGTTGGAGTCATTCACTGACCTAACGAAACTATGTTGCACGGGACTAATCTCCATGGTCGATTCCACTACCAAATTCAACTGCAATAGTAGTTGCATATGGCAATTAGTTCCCAATTTTCATACAGTACAGTTGTTCAACAACCATTAATCTAGTGAAAGTCTAGGGAGAGGGGAAAGTAAAAGTAACTTTCTACTCTCAGTTGGCAACAAGGTAACAGTAACCCATTCATCACTATTCATCTTTCCTCGTTAATCGAAAAATAGTAATTCACACAAATTCAAAATCATGCATTCGTCCTACCTGATTGTTGTTCGTAGAACCACCACTAAAATAACTGGCCAATTTAACTATGGCTTCCTTAATCTTTGGTGCATCAACTTCACAACCTTTAATACTGATCGTTGTCTGTTGTAGCTTATTCGGAGGATGAATGTTAATTGCTACACTGTACGCCGACTGAAGCTGCTCGATAAAAATATGATGCGACTCAGTAATCTGATGATCCATTTGGATGGTTGGCAGGTTGAACTGGAAAATTAACGGGCTCAGTTCCTACAAAAAAAATAGTACAAAAGTTAATAACATGTCATTCATTACCTTGTCCATAGTACAAGTTGGGTAATACTAAGGGGGAAAAGTTAATGATTTCAATCTAAAAGGCCTTAATGACATGTAAGAGTATAGGTAAAATTTTGAACTTGCTCATTTATTATTTTTTGCTGATCTTGCTGATTCCTTTTACTTTTAAAAATGTTTGTGATTTTTTCTATTTTTCTATGAGCGGCAAATTTCTTGGGTCACAAATTTTAGATATACAGCAAAAGTTTGGGTATAAGTATTAAAACTGTTGTGTCAGTAATTTAATACTACTAATTACTACCAAAAGTTATTTTTAAATCCTTCCAAGATAGTGTTAAATATAAATGCATTGCAAAGGTAAACTTTCTCCTTGCTTAATAAAAGTCAAGCCTACTAAGGTTTTAAGGGTACATTCGTTGGCTTATGCATACATTTTTGAGTAAAAGTGAAATAAACTATGCAAACCACCCGTGTACAATATAAAATACAAGTATATGTATGGCTAAGCATTTGTTGGAAAGAAAAATACGAAACCATTCCTTGGCCCTCAGAAATGATACGAGGAGTTAGGGATGGTAAGTACAATCGGCTCACGTTTTCACATGCAAATGTTTTTGAGGGTAAGTGATAAACGAAGTTACACTTTCCAAGGTCATCCAACCTATCCTGGACTCCTTGGGTTATTTGGACAGTCTTAACTGCTCCCACGAGTCCCACATGTAATATCATGCTTTTTTTTGTCATTGTGGAGTTCACCCATCAGTCTACCTTTTTGACACCAACTCCAAAGCACTTACTCTAACTCGGCTTCGTGCTTGTTCCACGGCATGGATTGACCCGCCCGCAATAGTGACTTGATTCGACTTATGATCCTTTGACATCCGGTTGGAGTCCGGGAAATGTATATGACAGCCCGTATCCTCCATCACCCGACGAATAGTAGCTCCACGACATCCAATCAAATGTGAGTGATCCGTGTAACTTATCTCCATTTTCAAAGTAATGCGAAGATCCTTCAGAGAAAATACAAATGTCCATGAAATTAGACGTCATAACAATATTTCCATCATACATGTTTATTGCCTGGGGGGTTAGTGCCTGGATCTTAAAAAAACCGGATGTCACACTTATTATTTCAATAACATTATTCAAACAATAAATGTAGGAACAATAATAATAAATTGCTATTGTGCTTCACATTTTTTTGAGATTCATTGGCTCTACAACAACCCATTGACTTGACCCGGTGAAGGAGATTAGAAACTAGTTTTACTAATAATGTTGAATTACCCTATGTGGACCAAGTTCCATTAAAATTTGCATTTTAGCGATATTAACTTGCTCATCCGTATGACCATAAATTCGCACGTACAAGTCTGTCAAATCAGAAGGACTATAGTTACTAATTTATTATTCGACTTCAAGGATCTATAGTTAGATGCTAATAAATTGCTATTAGATTAATGCTTCCATGAATTCCCCACCATCTTGCCCGAAGTGACATGCATCTAGGAAGCGAAAGTGAAGAGACCCAAAGATGCGACCGATCAAAAGAAAATTATTTTGTTATTGCTTATTGTATTGAGTAACATCTATTAATATTATGATTGTAGTAGGTCCCAATCCCTGTGAGGGAACTCTCTAGAGTCTGTAGGCCTTTAGATGAGCGGAAAGTGTTCCAAGGAAATAGTGAGACTAAGTGCTTGGGACCAAGTCCTGGTATGTAAAATATTCCATGCTACAAACCACTTCCAACAGGATAACAATAGAGAACTGAGCACATGAATTCTGGTGATAAAACTTGGAAGTTGACATCTTATTCAAATGTCGGATGGAAACGGAGAGGAGGAAATGGTATCATGCAGAGGGGAACCACTGAACTTCAAATTACACGCACCTTTCTTTGTCTTTGCTCCAATCTTCATCCTCGAAGGCCACTGAATAAACGTATTCGTCCCTTCCATTAACTGTAGATAGATATTGACACATAAACAGACAGCATTAAAAAAAATCTGGTGCAGTCATCTGCTTAATTCTTCCTCGGAAATATTCTAATGTCCGTCCTGAACTCCACTGAGCCTCCCAACTGGGCTCATCAACGTGAATAACCTTATTGAATTAGCAACTATACATGGTTACAACTCATAACGTACAAAATATCCCATCTTACCGTATCCATAAAACCTTTGGATTCTCCCAGCAAGCCTCGCTCTGTAAAATTTATTAAAATCCATGATATATCAATGAACGATTTGCCTAATCCCATTTGATACTTTATTCCCCCACTACTGTCATAATTCATACCGAATTATTATATTTTTTTTTAACTAAAAGAGCTTGAGCTAGTGAGCTTTGTGGTCAAGGTTTAAATTCTAGGAATTTGAACTAGGACATTTCGCTTAGGACATTTCGTGGGAATTCTGGGTCTAAAAGCGTACAGCTCAATCAAGGGAAAAAAAACAAGTCAAATATATTATCAAAGATAGTATGTAAAGTATTATATATGGATAATATAGGTGACATGGGTTATACTTTTGAAATGCATGGAATACAACTAGGCACTGGTATAGTTTATTCATTTCAGAGGATCACAGTAAGGAAGTCCAAACCATTAGAAAGATAGATATCCCTTACCTCGGAGAATGAGAGTCTCAAGTTTTTTTCGGCTGACCCGAACATCTTCACGGATGGGTCCCGCACCGATTGAAGTTAGATCTTCCCTTGATAAACTGAGTAATGTAGCATTGTCCGACGACTCAGAGACAGTGTCAGATGTGTCCGTCGCTTGAGAACTTGGGTACACTGAGAACATATTGTCGGAGTAGTCTTTCCCAGTCTCGCTGTAACGTAGGTTGGTACTACTATTTTTTGTAACGGTATGGGCAACAATATAATAATTATTACTTCTAGCTTATATTTAAATAATTATGATTCAATGTCCTGTACTGTGTAAATTGCGAAAGTTTCTGTGACGTCCCTGAATTTGTAATCCTTTACAGATATTATATTTATACTACATTAAAATAATGTTTCCAGTATTTTACAATTTTTACGATTCCCTAATCATAGCTTACAGTTAGATAAATGTACACGTATACTATATAAGGGAGATACTCAGTCTGTTCCTCTTCTCTGTTTCTTACTGGCAATTTTCTGATATTTTCTTTAAAAAAAAGCTATGCTGTTTACGTTTTAGTTGTAAATTTTTTTTTAATCTAAAAAGAGGAAAGGGAATAGAAATAGAAGAGGACAGAAAATTAGGTCTGGTCCACTGACAGACTTGCACTGGAATGTGTATGTGTATATAGTGCGTGTGGGGGGAAACTTGGAGCCAGAGAGTCACCTCAGTCAGGGACAGGGACGACGGCTCCGATAATATTTTTTTACATAATAATTATTCTATTTTCCTCCATGCAGTCCAAAGTATAAGATAGTATGTGTCTTCATCATGTTAGTTACATTTTTTTTATCTCTATATAGGTTTGTTCAACTGTCCTCACCGTTATGAAAGCCTTACACTTTTCTCCTTAATCTGAGACGACAAAGTTTTACATTTTTTATTAGGCGTACTTTTTTATGCAAAACCCTCATCAAGTTTGTTGAACTATTTATTTTTGTCTCGGGCTTTTTAGTAGTACTTCTGTCGAAAATGTTACACCTCTGAGCTACCACCATCATCATTATTATCATCATCATCATCTGTAAATTAGGAACAATGAGCGTGCGAAATGTCGAGGGGTAACCGATTCTACTAAATCCCTTGAAACGTTCCGGTAATTCTTAACTACAATACAAATAAAAACACCTCTTCCTGCTTATATTTGTAGTTAGGCCAATGTGTGTGTGTGTGTGTGTGTGTGTGTATGTATGTGTGTACTAATACCTCTACAAGTTTACAAAATAGCTGTTTGGAGAATCGTTACGTAGGAGTATAATAAGGTATAATCAGTGTCATGCTATTGTCAGCTTCGTGATGATACCGGGGTCAACCTATTCCATTTGTTTTGTCCTCAGTCATGCTTAATATAGAATACTTCCAGTTTTTCCCTTCATGGTTCAATGTTTACATTTACATTGACGTCGTGATCGTCACTTGACATTAGGATGTAAATCCGTTCATTGCTTCTCTTCAAGTCTTAAGTTAATTCAACCTCCAGTTGTTGACCTATACTGTGAAGGGAGTTACTATGAAACAAGCCATTTCAATATGGGTACAGATTGCTTCCTTAAGGAACATGGATTTGTTCCACAGCAAACTTGTCTCTCACTTTTTCTTGTTTTTTTTGGATTAGTCTTTTTTTCTAGAAGTTTACTTGCTACTCAATGAGTAGGACCAAAACAATTTAGTGAAGACAATAACTTTGAGGTTTGAGTCCTCCCAATGCTAAATGAGGGTACAAGATGGTTCATTCACCTCATTTAAATTTTGTTGTCATGCTCTTCTCTTGACTCCCATTGTCTCATTATTTAGGCCAAAGGGGAAGAAACCTCAGGGAGGATGATACACTTGCATTAATTTGGAAATGTTCTCATTTGCTTCCATTACATATTGGACACATGGGGCATTACTGATTGTCCGAACGTGCTATTTTGCACGGAGCCATCTCCCAATGGTTAGGTTCTAGATCAGGCATGGACAAAGGAAATAACCTGGAACACCCTGATGACATATTATGGGTTAGTGAAGTTCAAGGGAAGAAATATAAATTGTATCTCTAAATTGATATGTGTGTAGGCCGGAACCATGTTCTCTGATTATGGCCGATTTCCAGTGCCAGCAGTTCCTCTTCGTTATTGATAACTGCGTATACAAAAATGGAACACGAGGGAAGTTAAGCTACATCAAGGACGGGAATGTATTATTATTACCAAAAATATACTCCTACATTACAGGCTGAGTCTTTGTCGATTTACAGAACTCAAGGGGAAATATACATACAAGATTTTGTAGATGTGTCTGAATGAATTCAGATCCTCACCCTGGTATTAGCCCCCCATGGCCTCCTAAAGATGACAACCAGTTCAAATAATTTAATGACATTTAGATTAGTGATAAAAATGATGTTTATTGTTTGTTATGTTTACAAAACGTTTTAATTTTCAATATTTCAGTCAATTCGTAAGTTTTAGTCCCTTAGTACATAATACCATCAGCTTCAGCTCATACATCCAGTTTATAATAATTTTCTGATTGTCCGGGGCCTCAGGGTATTTTTAGTGTCGTCAATTCGGCCTCGGCAGTCACTTTTCGAGTCTTGATTGATATTATACTCATATATACATAAAAATAAGTAAGCAAAACATTGAGGAAAATGTATTTTTCACCTGAAGAAACTGCTAAGTTTTAATGATGTTTGAGCAAATATGATTCTACAAATAAAACACTCGTAAGTAGTTTTAAGCACGCAATTGTACGGACACATTCGCAAGGACCCTTCTTCGAATGATGTAATAAAAGCGGAAAGAAGCTATTTTTATAAAATTGCAATTCTTATTGAAACATACATACAAGCCTAGGACGCTAGTAATTAGCGCTAAGTATTTAATAGCTTTGGTACAGCCGGGAGCTCAGAAGAGCCCAAATAGAACTGTTGAGTCTGAGACCCACCTTCCAATGCCTATACAAATGACAGGGAATTAACATAATTCTGAACATTTTAAAGTAAACATTAAAAGTAGTAGGCAATAATAATTCACATTTTAGCCCTCTGGCTCAATAAATACATTATATTTAAACTATCTTGAAAACTATCTTAAAAACTATTTCGACACATTCCTGATTCCTATTTACCACAATGGTAATTTTTCTCGTTGAAAAAGCATGTAATCATAAGAGTCAAATTTTGGTCCTTCTGTAGTAAGGGGTACTCTTATAGAGAGAGTGTAATTTACTGTATATTAACATGGCTCGACAGCTCTAGTCGTACAAAGATATCATCTGAAAGTTGTTGACGTATGTATCTAGTTTATTCTATATTGCACAATTTATTTGTATTTTCATGTAGCATTATGTAGTACTATTACGAAATCATGGCTTATGCATGCTTAATGAGCATATTGAGATACTCTATCTTCTTTGTAGCCAAAACTTTCAATTTAGTCTCACGTCTGCTAAGGAGCTCATATTTGAAGCAGTCAATGCATTTCTGAAGATAAATCCGCCCTAACTTGACCGTTTCCGGATTCTTCCGAAGGATTTTGTAATCTTCGTCCCCTTCACCACCCACGAGGCCCAAAATTGCTGAATGCATTTCAAAATAAACCACAGCCGCAAATATATTTAATTTGGCGAGCCCTGGATCTAGTTTTTTAATGGTGCCTAATAACCGATTGCAAATGGATAATTTATCCTCTAAAATTTCCTTATTATTCCGACTGGCGGAGTCATGACCCATCATTTGAATTAATGAGTGGTTGACGACGAAATTTAGATAGTAGTCAGGATGGACGAGTTGGTCAAATTGAGACAGCATGTCTTTGTAGACTTGTACGGATGCTTTGGCTGAAAGTTTCCCAATCGTTTCGGACAATTTTGAATCGACCTTTTTAACTTGCCAAGTCTCACAGGTCTTCCCACATTTGGCATTCGTGCATTGCCACTGGTATTCCCGGTCAGTGGAAACCCCTGGACTCATGAGACTTGTCGGAGAAGGAGGTGTCCCACTCAGCTCCGTCGGGTTTCCAACGGCAGGAGTGGCTTGTTTTGGCACAGGAATTGAAATGGCTTTGCATTCTGGGAGAGGGCATAAAATACTGCTGAAATTTGAGCCCAATTCGTGAGGGTCAATGCACCGACTGCACTCACACCAGAAGTATTTCATTTTCTTCAGCTCCTCCCTCCGCTTTTGGGTATTCCAGAGAATATTCGTGATTGTGATGGACACATGGTCCCCTTTCTTGAGACGGACAGCGCTCCTGACGTACAGATCGTAGGTAGCCCTGTTGCCCTTTTTACCCGGGTCGGCTGGGGGAGGTGGGACGAAGTAGTACTTCGAACTTGGAATACAACTGTACTCCACTAGCGAGAACGTGGGGTAGATCCCCGTCAACTCTACGTTCGACGAGATTTTAAAATCGATAGTATTCGTATCTAAAATCCCGAGGATTTTATGTAAATCCGGCTTGGAAATTGTGTTAATTGTGGGATGACCGATGATCTTTAAAACGTTCCTCATCTCTTCGAAAATTCTGGCAGTATTTTCCAAGTTACTCAAATCTTCCCGATACTCATTATTGGACTGGAGGGACATGAGCTGGTTCCAGTGGTCAAGATTGACATTCTTTAGTAAAAGGCAGCGGAAGTAGAGCAAATTCTGAATGAAGCTCTCCTTTTGGTCGTCCGTCAAACCCGATGAAGTGACTGTCTCAGTCTGAGATGAGTCATCTTTGGAGCTTCCAGGAATTGCCGTCGGTCCAGTTTTGGCTCTAGCCGCTTCCCTCAAAAGTTTGCATTCAAAATGTTTGTGGAAATATTGCGAAGAGCATTCTTCGGAACAAACCGGGAGACCACACTTGAGACAACAGGAATGGCTTTCACAGCTTTCTTCATCTTCTTCCGTAGAGGAGTCAATGTTGGACTGGAGCTTGTAGCAGCCGAGACAAATTGAGTCATCTGAATCGAGCAAGCCTGTTCTGAAGGCTAACACTAGAGGTCTATCTCTAAACAACAGAGTATCAGCTTTCACATCCTCTGTAGCTACTAGAAACCGGCCCAGCTTCTCATTTTCTTCCATCTATTGCAAAAAAGGTAATCACACTTGATTAATTGCCAGACCTAAATATTGCTTTAATGTGAACTCAATGGATTTTGAATGTTAGACTCAGAGATCTCATTAATTATTATTAATAATTTGGTAACTTACTGAGTACTTTGTTCTTGTACATTTATCTTTATGATTAGCCCAGTCTTGTTTTTGATGCTCCTTGCTACAGTAGAAAACAGTTCGGCATAAACTGCACCAGGACTCACAAAGGGTTGAGCAAACTTGACAATTTCCTTTCTCACTCATTTTTTGGGCTAAATGGATTTTTATTTTCAAAATATTTTTGATCTTACCCTCCCTGATCTTTCAATTTTAAGGAAATAAATTCCCGTTAGAATTTATATATTGGAAATTTGTTTAGGGATGATTATGCCGGATTTTGACATTGGTCGTGTAACAACTCCCAAATTAAGCTTCCGTAAAGTTACTAAAGTCTAAGAGGTGTGAAGCCGTGTAACGATTTCAAGCATTGGATTAATAAAAAGGTCTCCACATCTGTATTATTAAAAACTTAGAAATGTTACACTGTCAAGCACAAATAGATATGTCTTCAGATCACTGTCTATCACGCCGCGAGTACTTTCCCGGTGTCTACGCCCTGCATATGTCGGGAGCAGTTACCAGATTTATAAATATATGGTCTCACATGGTTCAAGCACCCACACTTTACGTTCATGCCGAATGCCGAGACTCTCTTAAAATAACTCAAGTATCTAACTCAATGTACCTTCTTCCTAACTTCCATCTTTCATCTCTAAGACTACCGGTATACTTATGTAGGGAAGAATCCTCTTGATGCCGCAAATTGAGTGAATAGTAAGTTATAGGAGTAAAAGCTCTCTCCGTGAACGCCTCTACATCTTGCTAAATAGTATTTGTGTACACATGTGCGTGTGTGTGAAACTAGATGTACGACAGTATACTCCTAAACTGAAAGATCCATTCCAGTTTTATGTATCTACTTTCCGTTGCTTCATTTCTAAAAATACCCTAAGCCTTTTTTCATAGTATGGTACACTCTTATTTATACATCCAGCCGTATCTCCAATAGTCTTGTTCCTATGAGAGGCTGAAGTTACAGCTATAATAACATTACACATCACATCCCTACGCATCTCAGGGGGCTGAAAACACCGGATAAATACAATGTGTACAGTACAAATTCGTAGGGATATGTATCTATTCTATGAAATTCTTCAGGGCAAAAGGATATTCACAATAATACTGGATGCTGTCTTCAGTATGAGAAATGCTAAAAATGCTGAAGTATGAGAGTCTTCATATATCATTTTAACAGCGCGTCCAGAAACGGGCTAAACTCAGTTGACTCTGTCATTTTTAGGAACTTGTGAAAAAAAAGGGAGAAGCAGGGATTAAAAACTGGGTAGTTTTATTGTTTACAGCTGTGATTGTAACTCTATATGACAGAATAGCACTACTAGAGTCTATCTGATAGCGAATAATCAATTTATACCCACAGTGGAAAAATTAGACCGAGAAATGCGACACTATCTAAATGTGCCATACAGTGCATTGCCTGCTTAGGATATTATACACTCCTTGTCAGTACTTTTTAAAACACGAGTCATGCTAGTATTCACATACATTTGGTTACTTGTATTTATTAGATATAGGCTGACACGAAAATGGGGCTTTTTCTCAGAGACATATGGTTAATCCGTACGATGTAAGAATTTATCTGGTCTCGCGCTTTGTTTACGCTAATTTTATTCAACAGGAAAAAAGTGGTTTGACTGATTTTACATAACTTGAATATTTCTCATACATAGCCTTGATTATTTTCAAATTACATGGAAACTTTTATGAAAAATATTTCTAGAAAACTTGTTCCGGAGAATGTTTAACATTCTTCGCAGAGACCTTTTTTAGAGCAGCAGGCGTACCGGACTGATAAAGAATTCATCTGGAGTTACAAAAGTAAAGAAAATAGGCTGAGATCAACCAACTACATACATACATAGTATGTAACCATGTGTCACCGTTGCTCTGTCGTTACGGTTACATAGTTAATGTTATGCAACTTCACCACCAAAATAATGATGGAATGAAAAACAAAAAATTCTTCGTAAACTAACCGGAGTCACCCCTGGACATACTGGGTACCACTCTAGCACTGACCCATTCATGCGTTCTCTTTCGAAGGGGTAGTGACATCCGCAGCGGTAATCTTCCCTTACAATCCGTAAAACTGTAAAAAAAATAGTACAGATTTGGATGATAATTTATTGATACTACAATTTGACTCCCCACGATTTTGTCTTTGATAATATCTTAAGTAGCTAACCTCCTATAATGGTTTGTGGAGCCCTCACTAAATTGTTCTGATTGAAACATATATCATTTTTGAGATAGCAAGATTGACTGCGGACTGAAATGCCAAAGCAAGTTTTGATTTGTAAGCATAGCCGCATGCAGTCCAGACCTGAGGCTGCCAATTGTGTGGGAACAGGGTCACCCCAAGGTACGGCTGAGAACTGTTGGCCAGGACAATCCCAATTTTCGTACACATGTCCCATGTAAACTTGTTCATTGACTGAAAACTCAATACATCAAAATGGCATATAAGAGACACCCACATGGTTAATTTTAAAATGAACGTTATGTCATGATTACTCCAATTAATGTCTTTTAATCATAATGACCAATGACCATAAGTCAACTGATTACCCTTCAAACATTGAGAGCTTACAGGCGCACTTGTTAGCGTTTTCTGTTTTGTTGCAATACAAGAAATGCTCCTTCTCTGACCGACAGTCCTGGTCATTCTCACAGGTGACTCCAAACATAGTTTGTATGCACTGGAAGGAACAAAATATACAGTGTATACTCTGGGTAATCAGAGAAGACCCCTCCCTTGTAAGAGCATTTTCTCCGAAGGCGCTCAAATAATATTTGGACACGCTCCTATTTTACTTCACTGTAATTTCTCTTCCATATAAGAGTATTTGCCCTTGTCAGTCTAATTTTGATACTTTTAGGGGTGCTCTTATAGTGAGGCTGTAATTAGTTATGTTAGGATTTGGAGATCTCTGTCATAACTTCCCTCAGCCAAAGATGTTTACACTCTTCTGACCACGACAGCACGAGTCGAATATTTTTGTTGACATTTATTAGTTCAACGGTTCGAGAATTCCAAGCACATTGGATTACAGACACAGCCTTCAAGGCAGGCCAGTACATGCTATTTAACTTTTCAAAGTCATGGTCAAGTACATACAATATTTCCCAGCGAGTGACTCTTAAAATTACTAAATCTACCTGTAACCATACGAGCACTAGTCATGATATGGTTCGTTCATACCAGTACAATGCTCACAATTTCCATGCATATTTGCATCTCACGTACCCCCTTTAACTCTGAGTCAGTAAAGGTTAGCATTTATATTATTACACGTACTATTATACTAAACTACCTTCGAGTCGGAAGAACAGCTCAAAGATCCCACTGCAAAAATAATCAAGGTGATTCTCATTTCAGTCTCAACCTTCATAAGTGCACTTTCATTCAATATCAGGATCTGTAATGTTATATGTATGTATAGGTGCGGATCCTTTATGAAGCCGCCGTGTATATTTCACACTAATAGTCCGTATCTTGTCAGTCTGGATTTACTAACAATAAATACATTCTTCATGCATCAAATTGGAGGGGCAACCTGGTCAGTGTTTTCGTACTGTGGAGTCGCATTGTCTCAAGAGCTGATCTTGTTGATGGTACTGATATTGAGTTTGAATTACTGGTGTGAATGTTTTTGCAAGGAAGTTGTGGGTAAAAGTGTATCCCTTGATTGAGCTGATGCATTTTGTGGAGTGGAGTGATTATAGTTTTGTATTTTTATGTCCCTAATGCTATAAAAACAAGATACTAATAAATGTGAGCTTCCACACTGCACACTTTATCACTTCACATCACCACGGTCACTTTTTAAGCTCAAATATTATTATGAAGCTGACAATGATTCCTAATTATTATCCTAACAAGTTATCTATTTCCGCCAGCGCTACTGTACTGGACTGGCACTGACTCGAGATAATCTTTCCTTTACATTAATGCAATGCTGGCTTTATTCCTCTCGTCTCTTCCATTGTTTGTTAGCTATACTCAAGGGCAAGGGAGCAACGGTATTGTCAAATTATTATTGTCATTAATTTTATCACAAACAGCTTTTTAGCCCAATGACTTATTTTGCAGACGAGAAGCATCTCAGATATTAAAGACGGCGTATGTTTTCCAAGGAAACGACAAGCACCCTTCTTAACAATGTGTATTTCATAATTTAGCCTGATATATTAAAGGTTTAGTTTTTGTTGTGGTTACTTGTAAGTAATAGTGTAGTCGGATCGCGTCCTCTGTCGATAATCCTGTTGTTTTCTATCATTGCATTTTGTAATCACACCATGAGTAGTATCTATGCATTTCCTAAATAAAGACGAAAGTAATCTGCGCATATCAAAAATAATGACCATACACGGAGTCAAAAAATCTTGGAAAAATTGACTCGTTTTGTGGACTGACCAGTATTTAATCATAGGATGAAAACAACCATAAATAAATTCCGGAGTCATCCTGATGAGACAAGCAAAGAGTATTAACTTAAAAAGATTTTATTGACTTGAATTTTTGAATACAATACAAACTTACAGGCGTATTTCTAAACCTTAGCATACATAGTATGAAGTAAAATAAAAAGATTTTACCATTTACCACACTCAGGTTTTGAAGGTGAATCTCTTGTGCAAGATTATAGTTACACACATTGCATAATTACAATACCTACAGTCACAAAAACTGGAAGTAGCCATCAGAATAGTTGTTTCCCACTTGTCATGCAATAAATGATCAGGGGAGGGATACGCTCTACAAAAAAAAACTTATTTTAAACATACTTTCCGCAAGTACTTACTAAAAAAAATGAAAGGAAATTTCATAATAACAAATGGATATGTATATGAGTCATTAAAATTTTTTTTTACCATATTTGTTTCACATGCTATTTGACATGAAATTCAGTCAGTCCATAGTCCTTGGCTGTACTCTCACATGCTCTCACAAATATTTTCCTTTTACTTTAATAAACATTCCATGAATGATTGCTCCATTAATGTTAAGCTTGCATCACAATAAGATTCAGAAGGAACTTGATTTTTACGGAGACACTGACAGTAATACTTATATAATTTATAATGCAGTACTTTCAAATAATCTAAATTTAGTGTCACCGAACTAACCGACGACTGTATGAACTATGAACCCAAATTTCTATGAAGCTTTGATAATAAGTATCTCATAGCTTTTAATTATTATCGAGGGTTACAAAATCCTTTGCAGTAATTATTACTGCAGTTTTATTAATAATATAATTATAATAATTATTATAGTTACTAGTATTTACTAATTTCAGACGTCAGGTGATAAGACCGATGTAGACTGCCGTAGTGTATACGCACTACTTTACTATTTGAGCATTTAGCAAATTGTGTGCATGCTGTGTATGTATTTACTATAATAAGTCTAATTAGAATTATTAGGGTTAAAGGGTAAGAAGATACCATGCAGAGCTTGAGGGATATCGTGTTTGAATTCAGCACGTGCGATTTCTTCCATATTACGGGCATCGACAAAGACAAGGAAATCATTTGAGCCTTCCCTAATGTCCGTGACAGCTGTGATCAGAATTCCGTCATCCTCTGTTTTTGCTTCAGGATTTGCAACAAAGGTGGGCTCACCGAAGTAGTAAGTGTCGCTGTCTTTGAACAAGAAGGTCTCTTTCTTGGTCGTGTGCACTTTGCAGAGTGAGTTCTCAAAGTAGCCTTTGGCAACGGACCCGGTCGCGTAGAAGTAACTAGTTTTCTTGGTCAGGAATCGTCGATTGATGACAGGGAGTTCGAGACCCTTCTCGGTCATTGTGTCAGGGGTGACTATAATTTTGTTCCCTTGTCGGACAGCCTTAGCTTCGGTTTTGACTGTTGTTCCTGTCATGTTGACTAAGTTGACGCCCTCGGCAACTTCCTTCACATCGACGATGGGGAGGACGAAACGTTGAGCAACGGAAGTTGGCTCGGTTTCAAACTCACCACGTCGTAGCTTGCCCATGTCCAAGGAATTGAGGATGGTGGGGTCAGGGAATGTAGTAATGTCAAGGACGATCTGGTTGTTCATTTCGAAGCAATTGATTATATGGAGGAAGAAGAATGTATCACTCCAAATTTCTGTTTTCAAAATCTTTCCTGTGGCTTTTTCAATAACATGGAATCGGTTCTTCAGCTCTGGACGCCATTCCAACCAGTCCGAGAAGGAGTATCCTTTGGACATGAGTGCTCCAACAATCTTCCCGACATTGAGGACGAAGGGCTGTTCGATCAGAATGAAGTAGTTTTTGGTCATTCCGAAGCTGTGGTTATAACTTAGAAGTCCAGTGTGACTCGTGGGGACTTGACAGATAACCTTGGACTTTTTCATGGAGTCTTTCACATTCGTGTCCTTTTTGTCTCCCGGATTGGGGATTTTGAAAATATTGTATTTGAAACTGAGGGAGCTTCCGACATTGTAGATGGTTCCGTCTTCATCTGTGAGAGGATGAGCTGCTGCATTTTGAAGGCCCAGCATTTTATTGGTATCGAATTTATCCCCACTTTCCAAAGTCTCAGCGTCCAACTCTCGGAAGTAGCAAGTTTCGCCAGTGACACAAACATTGTCACCCACATTGAAAAGGTTGATGTTAGAATTGTCCGACAGTTCTGGAATCTACATGGAAATAATATATGTAATTATATGAATGATCCTCACGTCATTCCTCCTATCCCTAGAACAACTCCACACAGTCATAATGTACTCATACTATATGACATGACCAATAACCATAGAATTATTACAGAAATGATGGATCCTTCTTTGTACAGCTTTGCAACGGCAACATGACTCTAATAGATAATCAATAAGAATTTCAATAATTTTATAATTTTTACCAAAGATGTGGGGATGAATCTGGAGAATCTGCTCTTTGTTGGATCCGGGGCTTGAGCATGAGTGCCATACTCACAAATGACTGGTTTTTGAGCAATCATGGCTTTTTTGTAAGCATCAGTTTCCAGGAACTTCTTGGAGAATTTCACTTCCTCCTCATCAATTTCGAACTTCGTAATGATAGCATACCCATCCATGAAATGGTTCATTTCGAAGTTGTTGTCAAAATCGAATTTCCCTGGACCGGTTCGAATGTAGGTTCCTTTGACCCATGAGGGGAGCTTCCCAGTGAGTTTGGAAGTTTCAGGTGTTAGCAATTCCTTCTGAGTCCGATATAACTTCGCCATGGATCGGGGACTCGCGCTTCCATCGGTTTTCACCGGTTCCACTTTAAGCTCGTTGCTTGACATTTTGATTTTTGTCCTCAACAAAATTCACTCTAACTTTTGAAAAAATCAAAAAAATATAAAAATAAAACTATTCCAACTGAATGATATTACTGGGATAGAAGGAACTTGAAACGTCTTGATTGCTGACCAGTCAAACCTTTATTGATGAATGGTTATTAACGGACTGGGCTGTAATGATCTACTGACACAAACACCTTTCTCTTGGGTCTCTTCACCTTGAATGAGCAGGGACTTCCAGAATATCATTCTTTTATACCTCCTATCCCTTGAGTACTGGGGAGATCTGCTTCCATCCCATATGTACACAAGTACTTGCTCTGGGCTCTAAAATCATCAAGAGATGCAAATATCCTCCACGTGTACTGCAAAATATTGTAAGTAAGTAAGGGACATGTAAGTAAATACATTATGTAAGATTCCCACACACAAGTGTTATCCCCTTTTGATCTGTAAGTACATACCATGGTCAAGATCTCTCCATTGGGGCAAACATGGACCTTCAAATATGTATACGTGCGTTTTGGCTCACTCATTTGTTGCTCGTCGGACGGAAGTCCTCTGATTCTTGATTTCCAAACAATAACATATGTGCGTGCTCCAGGACAGTACTCTCAATTTCTTTCAAAATCATGATCATTATTCCAAACTGGGGGAAATTATAGGAGATGTTCATCCCGTGAAATCCCTAAAATTTTGAGTCGACACCAGGACTGGTTTTTCTGACCAGTGTGTATGGCGTACATGAGAGTTGATGACGACAAGGGGGCAAGCATATAGACGTAGAGCATACACGTCACGCGCTCTCTCAAGCACGGTGAACAAGGTAAAGGTTAATGGAGTTGACAAAAAATGTGTAGTCAAGTCTGATAGTTCTGTGCCTAAGTACTTACGTTACATGCATATGCACGTGCAGTCAGAAGTTCGCAAATCTCAAGTTGTTTTCCCCATTAGTTCTTGTTCAGATGTGTAAGGAGCCTCTCTCTCGTCTATGCATTTTTTCCCCCGTCCAGAGTAGTAATATTTTTATTGTATGGATAGTATCATCATCATCATCCCCAATCCCCACCATAAAAACATTTTTTCTCGGCTTTTCATTTCAATCCTCCCTCCCTCTCATGAGTATGATTCATGATCGGATTCTGAAATCTTTAATAATTATTGTTGCACTGAAATATTAAGAAATCCATCATATGTTCTAGATGCGTCTCAAGACTGCTCTGAGTCATTGGGGGATTGTGCAATGTAATGGGGTGTAATAGCTAGCGAAAGTTTCCAGCCAATGTAGGGATATTGCGGTAAGTTGTCGAACGTGAGTGAGAAAGCATTTAATTTCATGGTCTCCATTTTTTTTACATTTTTCCCTACTTCCAGTTTTTTTTCCAGTAAAATTGAAGTTGGCAAGAAAAGTTTGTTAGGCCAACTACTCCTCAGAAGACCTCAGGGTCATAATGTTGTTGTTCAGGTTTTTGATATCCGTATGATTATTTTCGAATTTGTATGATTGTCAGGGTACTTGTAGACACTTTTGTCAACTTTATGTAACGACGCCTGATGATACAAATGTATGTATGTGCAGTGGGAAGTCAGTCGTTACTGCACTCCGTTGGGAGATAATCAGGAGTTTATTTTTATTTGTCTCTTGCTGGACTGATCACGTTGTTTGCCAGGACTGTGGGGACGTGGACGGAGCTAAGTTCTTTGCAATCTCTGGAATTGCATGGAATAAACGCAAGGTTATCGTAAAGTGGATCTACTAAAATGTCATAAATAGTATCTGCAAACAACTGGATTTCTGTATACTCTGTCTGCCAGAGCACTCCTGGAAGAAGCTTAATGTATGGCTCATTTAAAATGCATGCTCTTGTGAGGTAAGAACATTGGGATTTGTAGTAGATGAGAATATGTCAAAATATTTTTGACAATGTAAGGCTCTTACAAGGGTGTGTCGCACATAGCGGTAGTAGACTGTACATGGGTGAGATCTCTGTACAGCACCCATAAAGTAAGTGCGAATTTCATATTTTGTAGTTACTTATTTAACTTTTTATTGGATTCCGCATCCCAGTGTCAAAATGGCTTACTTGTCAAGATTATTTCCTCGTTGGGAGGTTGGGACAACAATGAGGATTATACTACTACAGTACAGACTTGATACGGAAGGATATTTGTCAAAAGTATTTAAATTTAGATTTTTCAAGAATAACGGCTATTTCGATTATTATTGACAATGGTGGTCATTGTAAGTGAGATGACTAATTAAAATTCATGTCATCACCCTCAGGAACTCACCAGTGACCGTGTAGAGTGTGTTTGCACAACATTAGCCAATTCTTAGATTAACCTTCGGTCAGATGGTTCACTATAACAATGAAGTACAACTTTCCCATACATTTCATCATTGATCGGCCGACGATGTTTAGTCACGTAATGACAGGCTACACATGACCTTCCACCTTTTACGTTTTTAACTTGCGTTTCCCTAGGTCAGCAATAATTGTTGAGCTTTGCACAATTGCATAATTTTTCCGAAGGAATTAAATGAGGGAATCAGCCTTACTAGAAAAGAATAGGAGAGCAAACTATTCTTAGCCATCTTCTAACATCCTGTACTCTGGCTTTTCCTCAGTATAGAGTTCTTACGCCAAGAGTCAAAGAGAAGTAAGCCTATTCTAATGGCGACTTTGTTTTAATTAATTGTTAATGTAAAGTACCTGTGGCTGTTGAATATGTACAAATAGTCTAAATAAATTATTCAAAACAATTTATTCAACATTGTGTAGCAATAAAACCATAAAATATCTCAGCGCCATGACTTTGATTATTTAATGTTGAGAAACATGCAAATTTGGGTACTCTGTAAATGATAAAAAATGGGAACATGGCGTGGAGCTTGCTCATTGTTAAAAGAGCTGTTGTGGGAAAATAGGCTTTTTCAGTTTCATTTTGGGCACTTCCGCATTTATTATGTTCTTATTAAATAGTTTAATCTGAAAATTCATTATGAGAATTACTTGAACAATTTATAACATTTTGCCGTCTACAACCACAACAACGTGTGAAGTGCGTGAGTGCGTGCGACACATTTTTTCTTTTTCAATAATATTAAAGAAAGGTTTTTTACGATGTGGATGGAACGGGGCAGGGTTTTGGTGGGTTATGTATTGGAACATGTTTTGAGGTTTTGCGTATTTAGTTATAGGGAGAAAATAATAATAATTAATGTTTAGGTTATGGTCTAGGGCGATTTTTTGGGCTATAGATAGAGGGAGCTATTTAAATTAGGTATACGGGAAACTTCACGCGTTGCTGATAGGAGGCCTCTTTAGGTTATGGATAGGGAGAGCCATTTATGTCAAGGACAGGAAAAACTTTTAGGTTTAGAATACTGGGAGCTCTATGCTTTCCGTGTAGAGGTATTCTTTTAAGTTATGGATAGGGGGAGCTTTACAGGTTAAGGATCGGGGAATCTTCTAAGATTACATCGGTAACAGTGCAATAATAAATCAATTAAAAATCAATAAAGTAAATAAATAATCATTGACTGGATTTTCATTTTTATCTCGTTACAATTTTGTGACAAGATTCATAAACTTGGTGGTGACTTGGCTTGTATTCAAAAGCAATTTATTTTTCATTGTCATAAAGTTAGTGAAATCTGCCTTATTGCGTTATAGCATGATAAATTCAAATCAATTTAATAATAATTTTAGCCTACTGTTCCGGCCGTTCGTAGAAACGGGGTGAGCTCAGCGCTATTATGTAGTATCTAAAAAAATTAAAACTGCCGTTGTGCTTTAGCTAAATTGTAAGAATTAATTAAGATGTGGTGTAGTGATTTGTGATTTGTGATTTGTGATACAATACCTGTACCCAGTACCCACCATGGCCTACAACCATAGCTTAAGAAGAAACTTCAAGAGAAGCTTGTTACACATTTTGTAAATATGAAGGATGAAGTTAATATGATAATAATTATATTATGATTATAATGTGCAACGTAAGCGGTGCCCATGAGATGATAAAGATAGGTACATCCAATTACACAGCACTATATTTATGTTACAGAATGACACATAATTTCTGTTCAAAAAGTTAAGAAGGTAACCTGTTCATTGTACTGTGATGTGGGATTCACACAGTGTGAATAAGCTAGTGAGATCCATGTAAAGTAAATATCCTAACAATCATTTGTTGACGTTGTCGACGCCACAGCTTCCTTTGGATATATTCTACTCCTATTTGTTTCTTGAAGCAGTAAATTATTGTCTTTTGTTTTTATATGGTTAATGCGTGTCAGGTTTAATTGATCAGTCATTTCCTTTTATTTTGTAACTATGTCAGGATAATTTTCCCACGGAGTATTTCCACATGTGATTCTTGAAAAAGGTGTGAAGGACCAGACTGGAGCATAGACAGAGGGTAGGGGTCTCAGTTTCAGACTTGTTAATGGGTTGATCTGACATTGATCTTGAGTTGTAGTTAAATTGGGATTGTACTTGAAAAAAGATTGTACTTAGAAGACAAAATGTTTTTAATTTCACATGTCGCGAGTTTGTGTGAAATCTCTTGCGTATAGATACTTCCTTGCATTGAGGTAAAAGATCTGTTAAAAATGAACTTTACTCAAGCCTTCTATTCAATGCTTTGTTGTCATTCCGCAAGTACATCGTCGCATTAAATTCCTCTTAGTTCTCCACGCTTAAAAGCAAGGAAACATATACATTTAAATGCGATTTCAACATATTGTTCTATGATTTACGGTGAGGCTTGGAAACCCCAAGGTTGGATGTTGCGTGCAATGGACTGAAAAAGTAAAATCATCCAGAAACTTGCATTAGTTTACTCTATGGAAAGAGAAGGTCATCTTGTAATAACTTGTAATTATTCCGTTTCATCCACCATTCTCCTCTCCAATGCATAGCAATTTTATCACTTGTGAGTCTATAACTTCACAAAGAGACAATAAAATAATTTTTATCTTATTAAAAAATGATTTGGTGTCGCAAAATTCTGTTACAGATTTGGCCGTCCATGGGTAACCTAAACTCCAGTTAAGTTCTTGGGGGAAAAAATTGGGTTGCATAGATGAGAACGTTTAAATGTTACACAGGTTTTATGCAAGACCTGTTTCCATTTTCTTCCAATATTCTTGTTTAGAGCAGGGCAATAACAAATCAGCTTGTCTTTCCAATGTAGTGACGCACATGGATCACACGGGTCAAGCTTTTTTCATCAGTGTTTTTGACGTGTGCATGAACTACATCTTCTTGAGCAACTATAAACGGTTAGTTAGATTGTACACACTAAATACCTGCGTATTTGTATATAGCCTCATTCCGAGATTGCAAAACGAATTAGTTAAAAAAATTATTATTGTTTTATATTTGTTGACACGATGTTGTTGATTGTTATTACCACGTGTGGGGGGGGGAGGGATTAGTCTCACGAAACTTGGTTTTATTGACTGCAGATCTGCATTTAACAAAATAATTCCTTTAACTTTATTAACAAGTAACTTTGCCTTTCTGGCAATTTTCTTCGTCAATGGTAAGGACTACTCACGTTCATTAAAGTACGTGTCCGGAAAACTCCAAGACAATAGATCGATAATTGATAATTTCATTATTACCAGGGCAAGGTCAGTGCAGCAGAAGAAGCCCTAACACTCACAACTCACACCACACAAATATTTTACATATCAACAAGAACAGAAATATATAGCACAAGTACAATATAATATTGTATATATCAAATATTGTTTGCGAACTTGTCTACACAAAATATGGTTCATTGAGTTCATTCTAATTCTAAATAAGTCATAAAATTAATTTGACTGAAAGCACGTTACTATATAATTATCCTTATGGAGCATACTGAATGGCTTTTTTCAAAAATATGCATGTGTAATTAGTATGTAAGTATGTATATATATCAATATTAATATCGTCATAATGACAGAGAAGAGTTTACATGCACAATTGCCATTAGTAGGTTGGAGTGGAGAGTTGAATTACAAAAATGTATTTGGATTACACTCACTGTTCCTGATTCCTGACGTGGAAAGTTTTAATGTCTGACTGTATTACAGCAAAAATGAATTTTATTGATAGAAACCAGATTGCATTGATTTTATAATCTGTATAGTATACAAATCCAGTGTAGATAAATGTGGAGGTTGTGCAGTTGGAAATTGGGAGGACCAAGGCTGAGGGAGGTAATAAAATCAGTAAATTATTTTTTTTATCTTTTGTTATTTTAAATATAGATAAATATTTGTATTATATGCTAATATCCTCAGTTTTTATATTGAATCCAAGCACCACCGAAGTACTTTAATACGTGAAGGTAGAGGAAAGTAATGTGTGTACAGCTTTCGGCTTCTCTGCTATTACCTTCATGATGGGTTGACGTTGACACAACGGTGATGATGGGAGAACAAAATGGAAAGTTGGAAACCATTGACTACCAAATAAAAATCCCAATCCGAGTATATTGGAAAAGAAATGTTTTTTATTATTATTACATGAGAGATGAAAAATTCCCAACCTCACCGACAGTCACTTATAGAGATGCCGTTAAAAATAATAATAATTCCCTAGCCTTTGGAAACTCGGAACCGTTGACATGGTAAAGAGTTGAGAGTTAATGTTTGAACAGGATTGACATGCTACCAATGGAAACGCCTGTAAAATTAGTCCGAAAAATAAAGCCAGGGAATTTTCAGTTAGCGTTTCTCGTTCTTTGGGTACGGACGTGTTACGTTTTTCTTCTTGGGGAGTTCTTTTTTGTTTTGCGTTACTTCACTTCCATCTTTATTTCTTTTACTACGTTTGGCTTTGGATTCTATCCATTTTAACTTAAAAGGTACAATCACACAAACAATCTACTCATATTTACCATTCCTCTGTCTCACTCATGATGTCCAGTCCCCGTCTATCATGATCCATGGATTCATGGATGAGTGACTTTTGACTTGAGCACTCAATCCCAACCCTAAGCCTCATTTCCCTCAAATGTGTTTTTTACTTGTGAGATTTTCCTACCGGAGAATCCACGGACTGTCAATGTGGTGTCGTATGTATGAATTCGCAATGCGGTAACTTGACTTTTGTTACGCGATCACTCCGTATTAATTACTTCAGTTTAGGGCTATTATTAACATACTTTCAGGCCCTCGTCGGGCTTTCATGCTTTTTTTTTCTCTCTTTGAGTTGAGTAACTAATTCGTAGCTGAGAGGATCCATCCATGCGCTTGGAAAGTCAAGTCCGTACAGAAGATGAATGTTTGAGGAGTTGGTGTTGCCTTTATCGTGTTGGGTTTGGGGTTTAAGGGTAACATGAGACTGTAACAATGTATTGTTAGTTAAGGAATAGTTTCAGTGTATAGAGTACATATATAAGCTTGTTTATTTCTTCCTAATTATATATCTCATGTCTCAAATGTGAGTTAAGTTTGCTACCGGTAGTTTTTTAATTTTTCGGTATTATGTATAGAGGTATTATAAATATATATTATTACCTACATAGATACTATTAATACGGAGACTTTCTTGTCGGGGGACTGGGACTGTTGTGCACACCTTGGAACATAGTTAATATTTAACATACCTAGTTAAAGGATATATGGTAATGTATAGGAGAGACTCGGTGAGTAGCTTAGTCTTCATATCTCTAGGAGTTAGATATCTAAATTTAGAAGTTATGCACTTGCAATGAAAAAGAATTCAAAGTTGGAATAGTTTCCCTTGGTAGTTGTAAAAGAGACGTACAACGGGGTAGAGTTCACCATTACACCAGCTGGCAAGTGTAATGGTCTTGACATGACGGTCGCAACAATACCTTAAGACCCGTTGATATCAACGCAACGTTCCCGAACACATTGTAAATACACATTGATTTTTTTCTTACCACTCTTAGAGCCCTCATAATAATTACTGTATAGCATTGACATCCGCCCTGCATGTCCGAAATGAGGAAAGGAAATTGTCACAAAACTGTACATTTGAGTCCCATCTTCATGTTGTAGAGTGCCCGGTGTGTAACTCATGAGGGGATTTACAGGAATAAAGAGCAGGTTGAAGTTTGTGTCCGCAGAGGTTCTCTCCGACTCCCTGGGTTTTGAAACTTCTGAGTGGAGAGATGCTACTGTGGAAATATTCAGCTATATTTTGTATTTTTATCTTTTTTCAGATCATCTTTTTCGTGAATACTGCTTTCTGGTGATTTTCCTTGAAAGATTCTTACGTTGTGGCAAACAGTTGTGTGGAAGTTCACTCGCAATGGTAACTTTTTGTAATTGTATAGTCATATAATTATATTTTAATAGATTTGTAAAGGAAGTTTTTTTTGTGTTGAAGTTTGATATTTGATATTTTTTTTTAAATCCTAATTAGTCTGAATACTCCGAGATGAACTCCTCTTCTCTGGAACTGCAGGAAGATAAAATGATGGAGAGCTCAAGTGCGGATGATAGTAGCATAATTTCCAAATCGGATTTGGTGGATAGTGGACGCCGGGCCACGTCAACTCCCATTGACAAATGGAGCACTAGTTGTCCATCCATCTCCATCGGCAATGGGGATTCCAGCGATATCGGTGTGGATCACTCAGAGTCTGAATACGGTAGTAAGCAAGAAATGTATGGAGTAAATGCACCCAAGTATGTCCATAAATTTTGAAACTATTACATTAATATTGGTATGTTCTAATCATACGTGGGTTGCACAAGGTATGGGACTTTGGTTCCGAACCGTATCTTCGTGGGAGGGATTTCCAGCTCTACAACTGAAGAAGAACTTGTTGATCTCTTTTCACCTTACGGCTCGGTGAGGGCCACCAAGATAATTGTGGATCGGGCAGGAGTGTCCAAAGGATATGGATTCGTCACGTTCGAGACGGAGGAAGAGGCCAAGCGACTTTACAATGCCATCAATGACAAGGTTTTAGTTCATTCTTTTCTGTACATGTTTTACTGGAATTGTTTTCCTCTTGGAAGTAACCTCTGTCCTTTGATGGATCCCTGTAATGTAGTATTAAGGAATCGAATTGAATGTTACGGGATTATTTATATAGTTATTAGCTCTTGACTTTTTTCTGCAAGGTGCTGGTCTTGATATTGTATATCTGAAAGTGAATTTGTGTTGTTGAAATGGTAAACTTCAGTTGGAACTTAATTGAGAAGTGAAGCGGTGTGTGTTATTTATGACAAATATAACATAATTTGGCAGAATTAGAATGTAATCTGCATTGATGATGGCGGTGGCCCAAGTTTATTATTACAAATGTTGGAAGGATTTTGGACAGTAAAATGTGAAGGAAGAAGTAAATATTTTAACATTTTTAAATTATGTTTAATTCTGATGCAGGAAATTGAGCCTATTATCCATCGCGAACGTCGACTTAACATTGCGCCAGCAGTGAAGAAACAGACTTCTATTGTCAGTGATGGTGTAAGTTTCCGGGTGATTACTTTTTCATTCAGATAGATTAAATTAATATAGTGAGTGATTTACTCTGTCGTAAAAGTAAATAGTAAATAGCATCAACTCCGGACCATCTGGTGTACTTTGCATCATGGACAACTTATGTTTTTTTGAAGATTCCTGTCAGTCGAGCTCATGAAATGCCGTACGGTTCTGCGCTGGAAGGTACAACTTCAGCAGGGTTCGGACTTCCGTACTACACAACTGGACATGGTAATTCCACTACTGGTCAGTACTACCAGCAGCAATCTTACGAGCCATACTTTCACCAGTCAACGGGATATGGTGGACCACAGCCAAGTTTGCAACCGGTTTACTCCGCTGGACCTCCTGGACAAGTCTGTTACATACAGACCCCTTACCCAGGCTATCAGCAAGTAAGTTCACTTTGTTTTTCTGTATCATAATGGCTCCATGAGAAGCCAGTGTAGTTTCAAGTAGTACTTCTGGAACAAGAGCTGTGAGAGGTGGGAATGACCATCGTCTGTGTATAGCATGTTGTTATTATGGTTAATTTGACAAACACACGTGGGTGATATCAGTCATTTATTTGACGTTTGGAAGCTTCAAAATGTTAGTTGTTCCATGTTTTGAGGAAATTGAAACAAATTTGGAAAATGTGTAGCTGTCACCGATTCAGGGAGGATGGAGAACCACAAATGGGATGTCAACAAGCTCTAGTACATCCCCAGCATTAAATGTCAGTTCAAGTCCTTGTCAATGGAGATGGGTAGCTCCACATGCAGCTACACCACCTCAGTCTGTCCCAATACAATTTTCAACTCCAACGGGTCCACCAACTACTGCACAATTACATCACCAAGGAGCTGTCACAGCAGCTAACTATTCTGACCATATTTATCTAGTCAATCCGGGTCTCATTCCTCCACCACATTGACCAAATGTTGCCATAGTAATAGGTGTTCATCTTTTTGTGCTCATCACATCTTCAAATGACGTACCTTATTTATTTGCAACTTATGCATTTTCAACGCAAATATCTACGTACATATATGTCACAGACTTGTCTTCACAGGATCCTCTGTATTTCGTCTGCATGTGCTTGGAAAGGTTCTCGATTCAGCGAGAGTTATAATGCAATGATTACTTGGTGCGGATGTATGCACTACATTTTTTTTACATTTATTTGTAATCATATTGGTGATTTTTTTTTCAAAAAATCCTTGTTGCTAACTGTATAACATGAAGATGACTTTTCTGTACCGACTCTTGCAAGTCTCCTGTAGATCGTATATGTATATTATTATATTTCAGTAAGAATTACCTTTCCAAATTGAACTATTCTACTAATTAACTTCTATTCAACGTCCCTATTCAACTATATGACATTAGTTTATTTCTTCAGCTTTGAAAATTGTAAGTTTGATATTGGAATTTGGAACTGCAGGAAGGTGCATGTCGATTTCCTGTGATCCCTTGATTCATGTAAAGTAATGATGTTTACTGATCTAAATAGGGTATATCCAGCTGGATCATTTATGGAAGAATGTATTTATTTATTTGTACGCTCCTACACACAATGAATTTTCTTACTGGTCTGGTCGGTTGTGTAAGTTGTATTGTCATTATATCGTTAAAACATTCCTACCCTCCATTGCCATTTTTGCCATTAATATTGTTATTTGAACACTTACGATTATTGTAACTTGTACTCGTGAAGTATCCCTTGTATACATAGAGTACAGTATGCATACATCTAGCTGTGTACGGTTGTTAAGCTGTGAGGACCGTTGGTTTAGAACGACATACGGTGCTAGTGATGGAAGTATTTGTTACCTCTATCTCGTTTGAATAATAAGTTTAATAAAATTTATTATTGAGCTAGAGGAGAAAGCGTGATTTTGTAAAGGATGAACGTCATAAATCTTAAGTTGCATTGTAATATGAATATAGAGGTAATTTATGTGTGGAAATGTATGTACAAGCGTTCTCATGTTTTTTACAATTGAAATATAGTACCAGGGTAACAAGACATAATTGCATGTAATTATAATATAAATATATATATATATATATTATTTGATTCGATTGATATTATAGCTTATGAATTCAGTCAAATATGTCAAAAGCCAGTATTTCTAGCCAGAGTGACCAAAATTTGTTTAATCATATGTTATTAACATTGAACGTAGAACCTGTCAGTATTTGATATTAATTGTATCTATATATATATGATACTCCTAAGCAATAATTATACTCCGTGTGGATGAATTAGCCAATTCTGGTGACAATCTTAAGTCATATAATATGATCATTTTGTGAAACGTGCGCTTTTTAGTGTGTATAAAAATTCAGGCTTGAAATTAGTTGTCGTGACAAAACAATGAGGCTGGTTTGTGGAACTTCTTCTAAAAGAAACATGTCCTCAGAGCTGAAATAATCTGTTCAAGTGATCCGTGTTGTGATGAAGCGTATAAAAATAAAATGTGAACAAAAGTAAGGTATTTATGCTGTACGGTAACTTGGAGAAGGAATTAGAACGTTTCCCATCAGTCTCAAGTTCAGAATTAATCATTGACGTTTTTATGAGCAATAGCCAAAGCTAATTACCCTCAGTCTCTTGGTATCATAGTTCAGTTGCCTTCTTCCTTTCTACGTCAATTCACTTTTTTCATCTCCTTCAGTTCAGCTAAAATGTTAGGAAAGTGGAATACCCTTGTGGTTTCTTCTCAAGCTGTAAACAGTAGTGCTGAGAATACCAGGATTAAATTTATGATACTATAGTTTGAAACAAGTACGGCATTGTGTGTGACGGCCTGCAAGGAAATGATACTGACTGTGTATAGTAGTGACTATATGGATCATCCTATGTCTCACTATTTTACTTATCACATGGAGGATTAAAATATTATACAGGTTTGTACTCACTCTAAATTGAAGTATACTGTTTGGTAACTTATGAGTTAAAAGTTAAAACTACTCAATGCTCCTTTCCCCGACACATTCCATTAGCCGTTTTAAAATACAAACGCTTGATTTCTCAAGGAGATCCTCACGGGTCTTCCTGTGACTGTGGATGTTGTGTCCTAGTGCTAATATAGATTTTGCACTGTAAATCTTCTTCTTGGCGTTGGCTTGTAGTCTGATTCCCTTTGTATGCAGTCTTCCGATGTTCTGATGATGATGCTTTCTGTTGACAGATGAAAGTGTTGTTTAGTGCTTTCCTGGTTTGACATCCTTGTAGACTAACCCTTGTCTCTTTTCTGCATATGCAGGCTTTGGAGCCTCATTTACTACGTAAAGACCTTCATCTCAAGTGGAGCCTGTGATTTTGGCTTAAGTGCGGTTGCACCAGCGTTCAGTATTTTATGAGTCCTAACCCATATCACGGATACTCTTCCTACTTACTGTTTTCCATTGAATTTAAGGATTGACAAATAATTGGACCTTTCTAAATTTTCCTCTGAATGTTTCAACTTAAGCGGCAGTTGTGCAGATGACATTTGATGGATAGTTCGGGCTCTCAATTAATGCTTGGAATAACATCTGAACAATGTATTTTATTTCCTTTACGGCCTTACGCTTTAACTGTGTGGAATACACGTGAGTTTACTTGCTGACATGTTTGTTAGACGAATTCCAACATTTGGACAGGAATAGGCTCCTAGATGCGATTGACTACTGTGGGGAACGGATCTCTCTATTGTTTGAAACTCTCTGTCTCAGCTTTCCGGTGCTTAAACCATATATGTATGTAGGACCAAAATCAAACGTACATGCTGAGTCGGTGAAGCTCTTATACTTATTGATGTTCACATGAACTTCCCAGCTCGGAGCATAAGGATACTACAATCTGATGGGGACTATAATTAAGCTTAGCAAGGTTCCTTGGCCAATCTCCAATTTTCATTCTGGTGATTTTGATTATTTCACTCTCGAGTTTCTTTCCTACAGTATTTCCTCTTCTGGAGTATGTATAGTATTGGGAAGAATTCTGTTCATCTTGAAAATGCATCCTGGAACTACGGATACTGTTTGCTAGAGTAAAGGGTGAAGACAACATTCTAAGGTTGACAATGAATACGCATAAGCTGTTTAACAGCTTCCTTTGCTACAATATTGTTATAGAATCCAACCATGTGCCTGGTATATTTGTATGCCTCATTTTCAAATATTTGTATATTTGTAGTATAAAAGAGATACAGTAAAATAGCTTCAGTTGCGAGTAGGAACTTGTACACAAAACACCTTTGGACTCTCCTTGGCTTGTCATGCTTAATTGCTTACATGTGATAGATGATTTTTTTCCCTTTGTCTCCTTCTCATTCGATCTCTTGCACATTTGCAAACACACTTCTCCTACATTCACAAAATAACGCAATGGAGACGCTTCTGTCTTGTCCTTTTGTGCTAGTGCAGCTCAAGAATCACACAGAATGTAAATAAAGTTAAGCACATGATCGGATGTTGTCTCATCATAATAAAAATCCTTTTCAAGGAAACATAATACAAGTCAGAGCTTATTAGTAGAGACAGTTTCGGGTGTATTTATTAAAAATAATTTTTTAAATTCGCTATAATGATTTCATGTAATTATATATTTTAATTTGGTATAAAATATGCTTTTGCACCTTACTCAACGACATTCTAATGCTAAGCAGGATCTTTTCATCAAAATTCTTCCGCTTTTACATGCTTGTCTGGTTGTTCTTAGAGTTTTGTATGTATGCCTAAGGTGATTTTAATTAACTTTAATAAATTATATTTTCTGGAAGCATTTGATGTTTGCAGTGTGGGGTGTAGGTGCTGGAGATTTCTAACTTTCATTACTTTAGTGACTGCTTTTTTGCCCTTTAATACGAACTGCTATTTCCTCCGTGTGTATCTGGGAAGATACTTTTCCAAATTTTACTCGAGTGATTTCAATGCGTGCATCATGGCAGGATACTAATCTGTTGTACTAATCTGACCTTTTAAATAAATTTGTGCTGTAGATATGTATGGCTCGTGAATAGAGTGAAACAAAATGCTTGTAGGAAGACTCAATTTTTGTTGATGTATTTGTAGATGCCTTCAGGAACAGCTTACATCTCAGTCCCTGCATCTTCTTCGGGCCATACAACTGGCCAGCCCATGTACACGACTAGTGGAGGGACGAATGTTCCGACGGCGTATGTTGTAGATCCAGTACAGAATGGTCCCTGGACAGCACTGACTCCTGGAGCCCCCACGGTTCCTGTCCATATCCCAATTTCGTCCTGGACGAACGTGCCCATGTACCGTGAAATTGATGGTACGGGGCTAGGGAGCCTGCTCCCTCAGGGAAGTCAGCCACAGCAACAACACGATCCTGACTTATGCAACTGTCTTCATCAAATGAACGCAATGCAAATAAATTCTTACTGAACGCCAGTTAAGATGGACGGCCATTAAAGACGGACGCTTTATGGAAATGTCACAAAATATGAAAAAAAAATATTCAGACGCAAAAAAAAATTATTGGTAATTTATACTTGTAGAAAACTATAGACAACCACATCTGTGTTGTGACTTCTTTTCCAATTCCACGAAGAAGATAACAAATGCGACGAATTGATTGATTTCTTATATAGTAATGAAATTATTACCTGAACAAAGGGAAAAATCGAAAAAAAAGTAGCTTCCGTAGATTTTTAGTGGTTAAGTTAAGATTACACTCTGTATTAAGGTCTCATCTCATTGCTTCTCTACAATATAAGATTTTGTATTATATATGGTATAATGTTCTTGTTTGCAAAACCTAAGTCTGTCAATTAATACCTGTATTATGAACTCCGATCATCATTTACAGTTCACAAGTCATGTCATTCGCAGCAATCCACCAATACAAAGATAAACTTTCTATTAGCTTGATCTTACAATTAGTTATAGTATAATAAATGAAACCGAAAGCCTGCTCGTGTTGCCTTTACAATTTAGCTGTATATTTCTGCCCGCCAGGGCTTCATCTTATATTATGTATATTAGATACCCCTTACGCAATAAATGATTCCTAAGCTCACAATTACAGTCAACATATGTGTTAAGCATGAATATGCTATCAAAATGATCTTACTTTACTTATTTTATAACTGTTCTGGTCTATTCGCAGGGTTCAATTGTCTAACTAGTCTAACAGTGGACTTATTTTACAAGAAGATTCCGCCTAGGAGCAAAACATTACTTATATAGTTGCACAGCTTGACGTTGCATTCATGCTATGCACGACTTTATGTATTATTTTGCGGTATCTGCATATTTTGCTGGTTAAAACATCGTAATTGATCAAATCTTACTAAAACGGAGGTGACTAAGATATTTGCGGATATTTGCATATGTGCAATATTATGAATACAGAAGGATGGTAAATTTAGCAGATAATTAATTTTGCCAAAAGTTCTTCTGTGTTTTGTATTTCCGTCAAATTTTGGACGATATGGCGGAATTCACGGAATATTTATCTACGGTTGACTGAGTTTTTGGCACAGTTGACCTGTCTCTTTCTCCCCCTACATTAAATTGGATTATGTCGACGCTGAGAGTCAAAATGATCTACATATTGTACAAAAACACAGTATACAGTGTCACAGTATATTTATCCTCCCCTTGTAGGTTCTACTTTCAACAGCGAGCGAGCGAGGAACTTCTTGCCGATGTGCCAGGGAACATCGGCAAATGTCTTAAATTATAGGTAATAAATAAATAAAACCAATTTATTTCGGTGCTATCATTTATAATAATGTTGCCCGCCAAATTTAAACCTGCCAAAGCGACTCGGCATATTAAAATGTGGCAAAAAAAGATTTATCCTCCCTTAATATATGTATTTTCGAAAAGGTTCATGCACAACAACTTAGCAAAATTCCAACATGACTTTAATAATGTAGGTCTTAATTTATAATATTCTTATGTTGTTTATTCTATATTGTTTTACACGTAGAACTACTACTCAGAAATATTCATATATATTATGTATATCTTACTAATCACTTGTACTGTACATAGTAGACAGACATTTCCTTTATTAACAAAATTACTTCGCAAATCTTATTTGGGCGAACTTCATAACCCTACTTTTAGACTGTGCTTCATCGGCTAGTCTAATTTGTGCCATGAATCTTATATTATACAAGGGGATGCTTACAGTTAAATATCCAGGATTTGGGTTTCTCAGTAAGTTTTATATCCCGGATTTTTTCCAGTTAACTTAACTTTGTCGATGCTATTCATGAAGATACATTTGCTGTAGCTTCAATAAATGAGTTAATATTTTCCTTCATTCAATCTGCGCTTACATCTGCCCAATTGAAATCAATCCCTAAATTTTGAAGATTCTTCTTTATAATAATTGCTCAGTTCCATGATGGTACATGCTACTTTGACCTAGTTTCACTAATTTCCTAAAAGTAGTAAGAGGATAACTAGCCTCATCAATTGTAATTATTTTGTACAGATATCAAAGTGCTAATTTTAATATAGTACATTTCACAGTGCATCTCCTGGCCTCAATCTTAATTGAGCGGTTCGTCGTCCTTGGGTCTACACCCAATACCTTCCTAACCCAATCTACAAGCGTGTCCGTCAAGTTAGCCGGAGTTAGCATACAAACCATTGGAATACATACATATGAGCCGGAGTAACCATAATCAGCAGACTTTGACTGAGAAGTACGATTTTGTATAAAGACTGGTAATGACTACCGGCACATAAATAAACACAGCGTCTCTCCCTAAGACCCAAACCTTTTAAGCACATAGTTACTTTCATAGTACCTATGGCACACGACACAACCATGTTTTCAACTCAATATTTACTACAAGTAGTAAGCCCTGTACGCAATGTACCTGTACCGAAAAGGAACCAAAAAAATTGTCCCTGGGTACAGGTACCTGGCAATACCTGAAACTGAATCCGGATCCTTGTTTTGAGATTATAAGTATTTGTTGTAACTCAGGGGTGGATTTAAGGGGTGGCCCATCTTGGCCGGCCTGGGTAAAAAATTTAGGGCCAGGGTAAACAAATTTTGACCAAAGCCCTCAGATTGCAATCGTGTGTTTTTAGTATCTTTGAATCAAAATTTCTGATTTTAAAAAATCACATGAGAAATTTCCGCACTTTTTAAAAACTCTAAATTCAAGGGAAGCACGAAGCTTACATTGCAAACTTTTAAAAAATTGCTGACTTGCGTGTGCCGGCAGTCAAATCGGGAAACATCTGAAAGGGGTAGTGAAGGCGTTGTACACATATTACCATGCACGCATGAATTGCATGCGTATACATACAGCCAGTAGGGAATGTCGATTCAAAATGCCCTCGTACATATGCCTGCCAACTAGAGGTAGGATTAGGGCTTTTAAGTAACAATTGAATCCGCTGTGAAACCTTTATTTGCGTATTTTTTTTGTATTTATATACAACATCCATCCCACTCATCACATTCAATAAACGTGCACTCAAGAAGCAAAACTTCTTATTGGCTCTGAAAATTTGTGAAGATAAACTATCAAGCTCAGGAGATCGTTTCAAAATGTTGAATGTGTGAGTATTTAATACAGTAAACGATTATTTAGCTTTAGCATGAATATATGTACATGAAAGCAATGCTTGAACTCTGCGCAACGTCAAATATGCATGCAACCTATCTGTCCTAAATTCTATTGTAGTAGAATTATCGGGTCATTTTTAATTTCCGATCCGCCCAAAACCCGAACTGAAAAATAAATGCATGCCCAAGCCCGATCTTAACCCGGTTTCATTGATTTATTGCAGCCCAAACCCGGTCGTAGCCCGAAGTAAGTTCGTATTTGCAGCCCGAACCAGGCCAAAAACCCGGCCGGGTCGGGTTCGGGCCGGCCCAATTCAAAAAGCCCGCTTCCGGGCCCATCTCTACAGTGCCAAGCTGAATATGCTCAAAATGCCCGCCAACGTGCCATAGTTTCGGTAATATTGGCACATTGGGAAAATGCCCTGAACTCGTACAATTTTCTGCTGACCTGATTTATTTACCTTTGTGCTAAAACCGTCGAGTAATCGTTTCTAGTTATAAAGATTTGAGCGGGGTAGTGTGCAGTAAAAGTAGCGTCTAAAACGTCTGAAAAAGGTAACCGAAAATTTGAACTGAATATGCTCAACATGTCGTATGTGCCCAAAATGTAGGTATTTTCCCAAAGTTGAATGCCCAATGGCATATATGCTCATGGCATATTGATGCCCAATATGCCATGACATTTTCAAATCGACAATCCCTGACAGCCAGCATGCAAACATTGCTTGTTCGCTGTAGTGAATGAGGAGAGGAGATTCCTGCCAACGTTATACACGGGCAGCGCCTTTGTTATTAACAGAAAGCCCTATGACGCTCCACTCCTTGGGACCGTACCCCTGCTCAACTACTCCCGATTTCTTTTTTAATAATTTGGGTTCGGTTGGTTATAACCCGATAGTATTTGGCGTCAATATTACTCACACTATTTAAAATGCATGCATGTACATTGTATGTGCATATTTCAAAACAATGTTTCACCATGGGAATGACTGTTTTGAAAAAAACAAACCCAACGGTAATTTCATAAATGAGTTCAACATACTACAATAGTTACGTAAGAAGAGATGGCCGACCTGGCGCCGCCTTACGCGACACCCTTGCATAATCGCAATTTTTTGTAGTGCAGTATTTGCGATTCATTACACTGATGATTTTTGACATTTTCATTCCCAATACGACTCCATCCTAAAAGAAGTTACTATAGTATTGTCCTGTACTTAATACTCCAGTTACACCTGTTGTTTGTCAAGTTAATTAGCTCAACTTCGTTTAGAACAAAAGCATTAACATATCTACAAAAACAAAAGTTAAACAAGCTAATATGAAATAAAGGCAGGCTGTACGCGTGAAAAAAGTGTCACAAGAAATGATAAATATGTGGGGTGCTTTCCTGATTTCCCTGGTGAATATTATGTCCGTCCAGACAGGTACAGAAAGGTTCAAACTATGTTTATTGAAAAAACGGTAAGTGATTTTCAATATCCCTGTTCGCAAAAATAATTTACTTACAACACTTCAAATCCCCACCAAATAAGGTCATGCAATCAAAACACCCCTTTTTGCTAAACAAATTTTCCCTAAAACTCCCCAACAAATTTGACAATTTCTGCCAGAAAGCAAAAAGAATTTTTAAATCCCTGCTCGTAAAAAAATCCCATCCGTTTGATATTTCCGTGCCAATAATATTTTTCCTCGGCAAGATTCCTATCTTCCAACGAAAATCCGACCCCTCATTTGAGGTACTTGGACATCGGGTTAAGGTATTTCATACACTCGTACCTGTACATGATGCAATCGCTTCCAATAAGTATTCTTGTGTACACGTTCTGACATCCAAGGTTGTACCAAACTTTGCGGGTAGAAATTGCGTGTACCCACAAAGTACAAAACAAATTTGGATTTGTGTGTACCCACAAAGTACAAAACAAATTTGGATTTGTGTGAACCCACAAAGTACAAAACAAATTTGGATTTGTGTGTACCCACAAAGTAGTGAATAATTAAGCTTCAAAATTTATGCAACCACTTTGTACCTGAATCAGTATTTATGGGGGCGCTAGCTCGTCAAAACACCAATGTTTGTAGTAACACAAATCAGATTGCCGTAAGTGTCTAAACCCCTGGGTTTAACATTTTGTAGAACCTTCTACAACTGACCGGATGCATGAGAGATACAAATAAACATTATTTAATAATTCCGCGTGTGTAGTGACTTTTATTAAAATCATTTATTTCCACGGTAAGTTCCACTAACTCTGTGGAAATTGCGATTATGTGTTTGCTTCACATGCCGATCTTTCTCTTTCTGCTTTCCCACTACTGACTTCCGTTTTCGCTGTACACCCAACTTCCTTCTCTCCTTCCTAGTCAACGTGTTTGAATCGGTAGGTTCTTCCTACAATATTTGAACAAAGTAATTTTGAATGAAGTTATTTTTTAAACAAATAGCACAGTCATTGCAACCCAATATATGTACAAGAAGCTGGTTTTGGTTATTAGTTACAACATTTTTAGTATTTCGTTCAAACAAAAGGTTTATTCAACAGTTTTTATAACCTGCACAATTGGATGGTCTTCATCAACGGGTTCCATATCTCCAGGATTTGCAGTTTTAGCGACACCAACACTGTGTCTCACCTCGTCCGGATCTATTTGCCAAGGCCTCAAAGGCGTAGGTGCAGCACTACTGAAATCCCAGTCAGCTGCGTGCTTACCCCATAAAACCTCGTTATGGATTTCCCCATCGTACATTGGCTACAACAAATTACAAATTCAATTAATTAAATTATGTGTGCTATATATATTATTGAGACACACTGTATATTATCATATACGTGCTTACAACTTTATATGAGTCCAGAAAATGTGAACACTGTATTGCTCCTACATGTATTGTTTTGCAAAGGGTACAAGCGGTCTTCGGATCCATACTACAAGCACTGTCATTAGCAAAAACAAATAATTATTGTACTGAACATATATTTCGTTTCACATAGTTGTAATAAATCAGCTGTAGGGATTTTATTAAACAGCTAGTGATGCCGTGATGTACTCGGTGAGATTAACGCTGAAGTTCAGCAACATCCAGAGTGATGAAATGACAACTAGCTAATAAGCAAATACACAATATACAGTTCTAAAGAAAGCGGACACAGCAAAGCTCTCGCTTCAGCAACAGTCAAAGGGTATTTTAATTCACGGTCAAAATAAATAACTGCACGAAAGCAGAAATGAAAAACGGCGTAATTTTGGATTGGAGAGTGAGGTGTGAAAGTCTTCACGAGCAAGAGAGAAGTGAAGATTGTGAGTTAGAAATTGAAACAGGTAAGCAGGTAAGCAAAAATTCATGTTAGGATGAACGAATTCTTATTAATAGTAAAAGAGCTTCATTCTGGAACAGGAGCAAAGGCAAAGGTCCAGGTGCTTGGAAACAAGCAAACACAAAATATTATATTAATTACATGAACTCCAAAATCAGTTATGTCAATTAGAAACTTAAATATAATCGTGTACATGTCATTCTTACAGCACTGAATTATACGACTAACATCAAGTACCCAATTTATCGCCAGCAAACGACTGTAAACATATTAAAAGAAACTACATTGTGAGTATTTCGTACACACTACAGATAAGCAATACTATAAAACGATTCAACTAAGTCATGTACAATACTAAAAGCTTTATTACACAAGCTACTCTACAAACATGATCAGAAATATGCATGATCGTTTATGTACGCCAAACCAATATTATGGAAACACTGGTTATACTATGGTTATGCTAATCGTACCATAGGAACTACCAATTATCATTTTGGAAACTATAGTAAGGTCTAAAAAAAACTAAATTTCAAACCCAAATACACATCACCAAATATCAATTTCCAGCAAACAAATTAATTCAATACTAATTCAACAATATTAGTTTTCAACATTCACTACTAAACAAACTAACGAATTCAACATCCAAAAGACAACATTAAAAAAGCCCAATATTATGCAAACATCGGCAAGCACATTTCTCTAACATTCGCGATTTAATGTGTACCAGCATGTACTTACAGCCACATAATCCTTAAATCGACCGGGTAAATACTTCATTAGCGGTTCCATGCCGTCATATCTAACAGGTTGTGCATTGTGCAATATTTGAAGTACGAAATGCCCCCCTACGTTTAGCGTATAACCTACAAGAGAATAAACACTTTGAAATAAATTAATTCGGAGTGGAATATCCGCAATCCTCTTTCTATGGGTATCCTCGGAGACCATAGTGCCATGCGTCAACTCAAAAAACAATACTGGCGAAGGAATTTCCGGCTGTTTATAGTTTACAGACTTGTCCTTGTGACAACTTCGACATACAGAACCTAGAAACGTTGTTGTTGCGTTTAATCTGTGTAGAATAAGTTCAATGCTGGAACCACATAAGGCAGTTATAGGAAAACTGCAAATCAAATACATTTAATTATCGTATTTCATAATTCGACATTTGTTCTAATAGTCGATGTAGTGACCGTATATCAATTATTATTCATGTTAAAAGTGTAGTAATAATGAATACACCTTCTGAATGTCTCGTACACACATGTACTACAAGAAGTCACTTGCAAATAGTCTTCAAACAGCCCATGGAGAGCAGCGAGTCCGTATTCCTCCTCACCATTCCACATGTCATTCAAAGCAGGTTTACTTTGTAATTCCCGATCAGTCAGAGATAACCATTTCTGTTTTGCAAGATTTTGAAATCCCTCTCTCAAACACTGAAGGGCATCAACAACTAATATCCTGCTTGCTGAACCATTGGAAATAAACTTATGAAAGTATGTGTCAGTCTCGTACAGATAAAGCGTCATAGTCATGATATTATCGAAAGAACAAGTGTTGACAAAAAGAAATGCACCATCATCTCGAGCTCTGGAACCCCAACTGTAACAAAAGCAACCGGTTTCAAACTCCAGAATACGTAAGAATACAATTAATATTAACTCACGGAATAAATGGCAAAGTGTCGAAAATCGATGCCACCAATTTAACTTTAGGTACATGTTTGCCTTTCTTCTTCCAGGATTCTGTGAGAACACATGAGCTTTCCTGTAAGGGAAGGAAAGACACGTTCGCAGGATTTTCGCAAGTCTGGTATGTGGACACTGTCGGGGTTACATTCTTCCTACGTCTTCCGGGTTTTCGTTGCTTATTTATTCCCTCAAGTTGTCCTAAGTAACGAGTGTAATCCGCCAGGAACCTTGTGCACCGCCCTGTAAACCAATATGTCTTTACTTCTTGATCAACTCATTTCGGACCACCAGTAATGTGATATTACAGAAAATACAACACATGATACCTTCAATAACATTTTTGGCTTCATGAACGTATCTGGCTAATGTCAGTTTACCATCCTTACACTGTTCGTGCCTTTTTACAACCTTGTTCCAATTTTCGACAGGTTCTTGTGTGTCGTTATGGCGGTGATCTCCACGCAATTCGAACATAATATGAGTGAGCATTGGTGTATACGGTAACATGTGCGTGCACAAGTAAGTGACAAAGCTTTCATTGTAAAACCTGTTTGGCGATAAAAAACATTCTACTTGGTCTTGTGCCAGTGAACTTATAACGATAGTCCGCAAATCGTGATAGAATCGTCCAAACGATGTTCCACGACATAACGTAGTATCCGAAAGATGTTGTACTAGATAGTTTTGATGCACTATTTCGTATTCTGTGAAACATTAGTACGTATAGTTTTTAAATGCAGACACACATGATGTTGGGTCGATTTGTAATACAAATTATCAAGTAAAGATGTTACCAAGTTGTAGCAATTTTGGTGGAGCGGATTGAAGAGTCGATAGCACCTGTGTAACACTGGGAACATCGGTTGGTGATAGACATAGAACGAATATCTTGCGAACGTAGTAGTTAGCCGTGTGGATATCGTAAGAATACTGATAACGGTTAAACAACTTCTTTATGATTTTCACACGCTCGTCTTCCTTTTCTACGTAACATTCTTCCAGTTTAGCGACAATAGCTTGGATTATGTGCATACGGCAAACATGGTGATTTATTTCTGAAGGTTTCCGGACCTTGAAAAGTTCTTCCCAACATAGGTTAAGATATGAGGATGTACTATGACCATTCCAGAACGTGTGAATAACTGCTGCTATGGTGGCTAAACTAAAGTCTGTTTCTATGCGTTTCATCCACCCAGATGGTCCAGTTTTGAAGTACGAGTCGACCCTGCAAGTGATCCGTAGGAAGTAAATAATAAAGATGAAAAACATTAGTAATAAATTGTTACAATCGTACGTAGTACGAAATACGGCCAAACCCTGGCCGATGGAGTCTGTATTCTGCGAATTACTTAAGAATTCACAAACTGCTATCGAGTTTGATTTGTCAGCTGGGTTGGCAATGACCAATGCATACATCAATATTTGACTATCCCCCAAATTCTCAGTAAGATGTCGAACAACTCCTCCGGTTGCATCCAAGTGAATAACGGTGTGTTGTTTGCGTTGCTTAAATGTCTTTAAAACATCCATTTGTCTTGTGGTCATCATAACAACGTGCAAAGGTTTAATGCTATACCCAATGACAAACTCAGCTAAACTTCTGTCCGTATAAATCCGTCGATGCAGGTCCACAGTGGGCAGACTATCAGTATCTCGTTCTTTAAGCATCTGAAAGCAAATGCATATGTATTTATTTAATCGAAATAATGGAATGCATGTACGCTTTACCTCATGCCTTGCTTGTCGCAGTACTTGTCCGCGCGGAACTGCTGTAAAATTGCCGCATCTTTGAGCTAAATCATCAGCTTTGTTTGCCATTTCCGTTGCCACTGCATCTGCATGTCTATAACGCAAATGTTCCTTAAATGCTGCTCGATTCTCGGCTTGCAATTTATTGCTGCAAACTCTTAGCGGCTGGTGGTTAATAGTGCCCGTACAGCTACGAATATATCAACTGATTTACAACTTACCTTCAACCTACATTATAAATTCAAATTTGCTTATACACTTACACGACTTTAAAGAGTACTTTTGATTTGTCGGCATTAAAATTCCCAGTGATCCGTATAGTCTCCCAGCAGTGTGGTTTATGTGTACAGTATCCATCTAAAACGTACAAGTGGCCTCTTTTCCCGGTGGAAACATCCTGCCGTTTGCAGTTAGGGACACAGCATGGATTGACCTTGTTAAATTTCCTCCTTAATATCACGTCCAGCCAACCTGGACGCATACCAAATGTTATTTTGCCATGGCGATTTCGCGTCTCAACATAGCTGTCCCAAACCTTTTTCTTGACAGTAAACTGGAACGTTTTCGGGATAAGCACTGTTGTGTTGCTAGTCTCGACTTGTACTGAGTCACCGTGGTCTATGAAACAGTCTGCAGTTAGATGTCAAAATGTTATCAATTGAAAGAAACCAGAATCATTACCTGTATATTTGGTGCCGAAATCATCAAAACCTGCGTTCTCGTCTTCAACAACCTGTGCAATATCCATCTGGTCATTATCTGTTTGAATCTCATGTATGTGTCTGTTAGGCGTAGAAGGCGGTTTTTCACATACGAACTCTAAACCCAAGTCTTTGTGCGTGGAAGTAAGTTTGTCGCCGCTTTCGACATTTTCTGTCCTTGTACTTGCCAGGGCAGCCTGCAAACCCATATCTGCAAACAGAAACATTTATGTGGAATCGATTTCCTAAAAATATAGAAGTTACGTGTTACATGATGTTGACCTTTCAGTGGTCTGCGGCTGAGATTAAAGTCTCCCGCAGATGTCCAGAAACTTGAATGTATTTCCCGATTGTTGCTTGTTTGGCTTACATCTGAGACTGGAGACGGAATATTTATAGCCAACGTGCGTGCGTTTTGTTCTTGGCCATCGTCGGATTTAACTGAGTGATTATCGTCGTCTTGGTCCATTGTAATTGAGCTGATATTTGCCCTTACACCTACACAACCATGTCAAGGCAACACAGTTCACTTATTTATACCGATCTCGAAACAAATTGCGGAAATCGTCGACACTTACCACGAAACGTTTGTAAAAATATGGAGGGATAACGGATCCACGAATTTCCTTTACACCTGGGGCATTCGTAGTTGCCGTCTTTTGCAACTGTCTTCCTATTTACTCGAATGCACAAACAATGGTACCATTCCTTACACTTTCCACATTCCACCATGTCCCCAGACGAAGATCCTTGACAAATGCAGTAAATGGATCTGCTGGCGTTGGGCGTAGAACATGCGGGAGGTGGATCCAAGCACACTACGGGAGTACCGCGTAAACCCAAAAATGCAGCCTGCAAACAAAACATACGAAATGTATCTCACTCTTTTCTAAAGGACAATAGCTGAAATACTCACTTTTAAAGCGGAATGCTTCCTAAGATACCAACTTGACAAAAACTTCCGATCCCTCTCGAGCTGCTTTGGGTAAAACTCAGCAACCAACTGTCCCCATAGATCTGATTTTCGGTAGTAACCAGCAGATTGCCAACCATCAGCGTTATTACAAATCTTGCTCATAACAGATGCTATTTCCGAAGCGGTACACCTGCTCCATTTGGCACCTTTACGATAGAATTTCCCACGTTTCACTAGACCTAAACTGATGTCCCCAGTTTTGTCGACGTTCGCCATCTACCAAATTAAAAAAAAATTGACGCAGGCAAAAGGATCCGACGGCGAATTTGATTCTGAGGTCAGAATTGATTCCGGCCAACCGGGATAGAAATAAAACTGGGGGTGCCCTTATTTTCGCGGGGTTTTAAATTTTCAAAGATTTTTAAAAAATTCGGATTTGTCCAAATTCAAATAAAATTAATGAAGGCAGAGGAAATTGACCACGGAGAATTTGATTCTGAGGTCAGAATTGATTCCGGCCAACCGGGTTAGAAATAAAACTGGGGGTGCCCTTATTTTCGCGTGGTTTTAAATTTTCAAAGATTTTTAAAAAATTCGGATTTGTCCAAATTCAAATAAAATTGATGAAGGTAGAAGTAATCGATCACGGAAAATTTGATTCTAATGTTAGATTTGATTCCGGCCAGCCGGGTTAGAAATAAAACTGGGGGTGCCCTTATTTTTGCGTGGTTTTAAAACTTCAAAGATTTTTAAAAAATTCCGATTTGTCCAAATTCAAATAAAATTGATGAAGGTAGAAGTAATCGACCACGGAGAATTTGATTCTGAGGTCAGAATTGATTCCGGCCAACCGGGTTAGAAATAAAACTGGGGGTGCCCTTATTTTCGCGTGGTTTTAAATTTTCAAAGATTTTTAAAAAATTCGGATTTGTCCAAATTCAAATAAAATTGATGAAGGCAGAAGAAATTGACCACGGAGAATTTGATTCTGAGGTCAGAATTGATTCCGGCCAACCGGGTTAGAAATAAAACTGGGGGTGCCCTTATTTTCGCGGGGTTTTAAAATTTCAAAGATTTTTAAAAAATTCGGATTTGTCCAAATTCAAATAAAATTGATGAAGGCAGAAGAAATTGACCACGGAGAATTTGATTCTGAGGTCAGAATTGATTCCGGCCAACCGGGTTAGAAATAAAACGGGGGGTGCCCTTATTTTCGCGTGGTTTTAAATTTTCAAAGATTTTTAAAAAATTCGGATTCGTCCAAATTCGAATAAAATTGATGAAGGTAGAAGTAATCGTCCACGGAGAATTTGATTCTAATGTCAGATTTGAATCCGGCCAGCCGAGTTAGAAATATAACTGGGGGTGCCCTTATTTTCGCGTGGTTTTAAATTTTCAAAGATTTTTAAAAAATTCGGATTTGTCCAAATTCAAATAAAATTGATGAAGGTAGAAGTAATCGATCACGGAGAATTTGATTCTAATGTCAGATTTGAATCCGGCCAGCCGGGTTAGAAATAAAACTGGGGGTGCCCTTATTTTTGCGTGGTTTTAAAACTTCAAAGATTTTTAAAAAATTCGGATTTGTCCAAATTCAAATAAAATTGATGAAGGTAGAAGTAATCGACCACGGAGAATTTGATTCTGAGGTCAGAATTGATTCCGGCCAACCGGGTTAGAAATAAAACTGGGGGTGCCCTTATTTTTGCGTGGTTTTAAAACTTCAAAGATTTTTAAAAAATTCGGATTTGTCCAAATTCAAATAAAATTGATGAAGGTAGAAGTAATCGACCACGGAGAATTTGATTCTAATGTCAGAATTGATTCCGGCCAGCCGGGTTAGAAATAAAACTTGGGGTGCCCTTATTTTCGCGTGGTTTTAAAATTTCAAAGATTTTTAAAAAATTCGGATTTGTCCAAATTCAAATAAATATGATGAAGGTAGAAGTAATCGACCACGGAGAATTTGATTCTAATGTCAGATTTGAATCCGGCCAGCCGAGTTAGAAATATAACTGGGGGTGCCCTTATTTTCGCCTGGTTTTAAATTTTCAAAGATTTTTAAAAAATTCGGATTTGTCCAAATTCAAATAAAATTGATGAAGGCAGAGGAAATGGACCACGGAGAATTTGATTCTGAGGTCAGAATTGATTCCGGCCAACCGGGTTAGAAATAAAACTGGGGGTGCCCTTATTTTCGCCTGGTTTTAAATTTTCAAAGATTTTTAAAAAATTCGGATTTGTCCAAATTCAAATAAAATTGATGAAGGCAGAGGAAATGGACCACGGAGAATTTGATTCTGAGGTCAGAATTGATTCCGGCCAACCGGGTTAGAAATAAAACTGGGGGTGCCCTTATTTTCGCGGGGTTTTAAAATTTCAAAGATTTTTAAAAAATTCGGATTTGTCCAAATTCAAATAAAATTGATGAAGGCAGAAGAAATTGACCACGGAGAATTTGATTCTGAGGTCAGAATTGATTCCGGCCAACCGGGTTAGAAATAAAACTGGGGGTGCCCTTATTTTCGCGTGGTTTTAAATTTTCAAAGATTTTTAAAAAATTCGGATTCGTCCAAATTCAAATAAAATTGATGAAGGTAGAAGTAATCGTCCACGGAGAATTTGATTCTAATGTCAGGTTTGAATCCGGCCAGCCGAGTTAGAAATAAAACTGGGGGTGCCCTTATTTTCGCCTGGTTTTAAATTTTCAAAGATTTTTAAAAAATTCGGATTTGTCCAAATTTAAATAAAATTGATGAAGGTAGAAGTAATCGACCACGGAGAATTTGATTCTAATGTTAGATTTGAATCCGGCCAGCCGGGTTAGAAATAAAACTGGGGGTGCCTTTATTTTCGCGTGGTTTTAAATTTTCAAAGATTTTTAAAAAATTCGGATTTGTCCAAATTCAAATAAAATTGATGAAGGCAGAGGAAATGGACCACGGAGAATTTGATTCTGAGGTCAGAATTGATTCCGGCCAACCGGGTTAGAAATAAAACTGGGGGTGCCCTTATTTTCGCCTGGTTTTAAATTTTCAAAGATTTTTAAAAAATTCGGATTTGTCCAAATTCAAATAAAATTGATGAAGGCAGAAGAAATTGACCACGGAGAATTTGATTCTGAGGTCAGAATTGATTCCGGCCAACCGGGTTAGAAATAAAACTGGGGGTGCCCTTATTTTCGCGTGGTTTTAAATTTTCAAAGATTTTTAAAAAATTCGGATTTGTCCAAATTCAAATAAAATTGATGAAGGTAGAAGTAATCGACCACGGAGAATTTGATTCTAATGTCAGATTTGAATCCGGCCAGCCGAGTTAGAAATATAACTGGGGGTGCCCTTATTTTCGCGTGGTTTTAAATTTTCAAAGATTTTTAAAGAATTCGGATTTGTCCAAATTCAAATAAAATTGATGAAGGTAGAAGTAATCGATCACGGAGAATTTGATTCTAATGTTAGATTTGAATCCGGCCAGCCGGGTTAGAAATAAAACAGGGGGTGCCCTTATGTTTGCTTGGTTTTAAAACTTCAAAGATTTTTAAAAAATTCGGATTTGTCCAAATTCAAATAAAATTGATGAAGGCAGAGGAAATGGACCACGGAGAATTTGATTCTGAGGTCAGAATTGATTCCGGCCAACCGGGTTAGAAATAAAACTGGGGGTGCCCTTATTTTCGCGGGGTTTTAAAATTTCAAAGATTTTTAAAAAATTTGGATTTGTCCAAATTCAAATAAAATTGATGAAGGCAGAAGAAATTGACCACGGAGAATTTGATTCTGAGGTCAGAATTGATTCCGGCCAACCGGGTTAGAAATAAAACTGGGGGTGCCCTTATTTTCGCGTGGTTTTAAATTTTCAAAGATTTTTAAAAAATTCGGATTCGTCCAAATTCAAATAAAATTGATGAAGGTAGAAGTAATCGTCCACGGAGAATTTGATTCTAATGTCAGATTTGAATCCGGCCAGCCGAGTTAGAAATAAAACTGGGGGTGCCCTTATTTTCGCCTGGTTTTAAATTTTCAAAGATTTTTAAAAAATTCGGATTTGTCCAAATTTAAATAAAATTGATGAAGGTAGAAGTAATCGACCACGGAGAATTTGATTCTAATGTTAGATTTGAATCCGGCCAGCCGGGTTAGAAATAAAACTGGGGGTGCCTTTATTTTCGCGTGGTTTTAAATTTTCAAAGATTTTTAAAAAATTCGGATTTGTCCAAATTCAAATAAAATTGATGAAGGCAGAGGAAATGGACCACGGAGAATTTGATTCTGAGGTCAGAATTGATTCCGGCCAACCGGGTTAGAAATAAAACTGGGGGTGCCCTTATTTTCGCCTGGTTTTAAATTTTCAAAGATTTTTAAAAAATTCGGATTTGTCCAAATTCAAATAAAATTGATGAAGGCAGAAGGAATTGACCACGGAGAATTTGATTTTAAATTCAGATATGAATCCGGCCACCCGGGTTAGAAATAAATCCTGGACTTCCCTCATTTACCCCCGAGTTTAGACATTGAATTTTTTTTAGAAACTTAAATTTGTGGAAGTGCTAACTATATTCATGATTACAGAAAGGATCGACCATGAAATGAGAATATATTAAAAGCAAAAAATTATGCACAAGTTGTTTTTTTCGCGAAAGGTTTTTGAATCCGAAGATTAGTTGCTTATGACATTTAGTTCCGCCCTGGACTAGGAAAATATTTACTTGATGTGGATATGGACCTAGTTGAAAATGTTTGGTTGCCCATGACATGTGATTACGCCCTTGACTAGAAAACAATTTGACGTGGCCTGCATATGCACGTAGCGTTTATTGTGTCTAAAGCCGCTCCTAACATCTTTTTCAAGACGTGGAGACACATCATCATTAAAATTAGTGTAAACATTAAAGTAAACTCACATCGTAGGAATTCCCCAGGTGTTATCGAGCAACAAATGTAGTTCTAGTTGCTAGCAGTTCGAATTATTAATAATTACCTAATTACAAAAAGTCAACACAATGAAACAACAAGTCGGAACGGCTAAAGGATTACTTTGTTCAAATCTTCGAGGGGTTTTCCAAGTTACTCTGTACGCGTGTTTTAGTGCATAGGGAAACTCATGGGTATGTATTTGAATGATGTATATGATTAACTCAGGCTGGAATTTAACTCGGGCTAACTTGACTGACGGTACTTTGTTTAGGTTATGAAGGTTGTCTTTTTATGGTTTAAATGGGCTCAGTTATGGTTAATTATGTTCAGAAATGCTGGACGAAGGAATCGAATTTTTTTTAGGGATTTGTGGTTGTGGTAATTTCATCATTTGTTTCTGTTTATGATTCTGTGTAGACGGGAAAATGGGTAGCTTGAGAGAAGATTTGAATTCCCGGATTCTGGTTATTGATGGAGCGATGGGAACTATGATCCAGAGGCATCGTTTGGAAGAAGAAGACTTTCGTGGGGATAGATTTCAAGGACATGACAAGTCCTTGAAAGGCAACAATGATTTGTTGGTGTTAACTCGTCCACGAATCATTATTGACATTCATAAAGTAAGTTACTTTAACTTAGGGTTTTTTGAGTAAAAAAAATCATTGATTTTGAAATAACATTACAGCGGATTTTGGATGTGATTACAGGAATATCTGTTAGCTGGAGCAGATATGATTGAAACTAACACTTTCAGTGGGACTTGGGTAGCTCAAGCTGATTATAAAATGGAAGAGTGTGTGTATGAGCTTAATTTAAGGGCCGCTCAGATTGGCCGTGAAGCTGTGGAAGAATTTCTGGAAGAGCATAAAGATGAACCTATTGCACAGACCAAGAAATATGTTTTAGGCTCGATAGGTCCTACCAACAGAACCTTGTCGATTTCACCTTCTGTTGAGCAACCGTCGTTTCGGAATATTAGTAATGAAACTAGTCATAAATCGGCCGTTTATTTTTGGGTCATTGTATGTTCCATCATTTTAATGTTTTGTAGCTTTTGATGAGCTAAAGGATGCTTACAAAGAGCAAGTCAGGGGACTGCTCGATGGTAAAGTCGATGCATTACTGGTGGAGACAATCTTTGATACTGCAAATTCTAAAACTGCATTATATGCGATTCAGGAACTATTTGAGAATGAAAACTACGAACCAGTGCCTATTTTGGTGAGTGCAGAAATCATGATTAATTAGTAATCTTTTTGTAGTTAATGGTTTGACTTACATAAGCGGAACCAAAATTATTGCTGTTTTGCCCCATAGACAGTATTTATAAGCAATAGTAATGTAATTATTATTGATGTCATTATTCATAAATAACGTTGTACTGAAAGATATCTGGTACGATTGTTGACAAAAGCGGCAGGACTTTGAGTGGACAGACAAGTGAGGCTTTTGTTGTTAGTGTTTCCCATTCGTTTCCAACATGGTGAGAAAGTTGTTATTCGAAAGTTGTTATCTGTAATGCATTACTGCTTTCCATGTAGTGTAGAAAATTAGCAGATAGCGATGGGTTTATTATTTATGCCGAAATTATGTGTCATTTTAATTGTTAGTCTAGGATTGAATTGTGCATTAGGAGCGGCTGAAATGCGGCCATTTATCGAACGAATAGGTCAAATGACAGATGCAGCAGTGATTTGTTACCCTAATGCAGGTAAATTACGGATAAATCGGGCTACTTTATTGAAATTTTCCAGGTCTGCTAATGATAAGGTTATTTCAAATGCTAGGGCTGCCGAACACTTTTGGTGAATATGATGAGACTCCCGAAGATATGGCGCTCACGTTAAAATGTTTTGCTGATGATGGTTTGATAAATATTGTTGGAGGATGCTGTGGAACAACTCCAGATCATATTAGGTAAGAATATTGCTACTGGTACATACATATGCATATAATTACTAGTACATTATCATATAGGTATAGATGGGGGATAGAGTCGGGTTCAATTCGTTCAATAGTTTTAAGAAATGTGAATGAAGTATTAAATATTACAGAGCAATTGCACAAGCAGTAAAAAATTCAAAACCGCGGACATTTACTGAGCGGCGTTTTCCTGACGATATGTTATTATCAGGGCTTGAGCCCATGCGAATTGGTAAAAACACAAATTTTGTAAATATTGGAGAGCGGTGTAATGTTGCCGGTTCCAAAGCCTTCTGCAGATTGATTAAGGAAAATAACTACGAGGTAGGTGTCAAGTAGCATTACTCAATACCTGCATATAATATAAACATAAATATAAATACCCCATCCTTTTAAGTATTCATGACGTATACCTATACTTGTTTGATTTTAGAAAGCTTTGGCAGTAGCCAAGCTGCAGGTTGAAAACGGAGCACAAATTCTAGACATTAATATGGACGAAGGAATGCTGGATGGCGTTGCGGCAATGACCAAATTTGTTAATTTACTCACATCCGAACCTGATGTTTCCAGGGTATGAAAATTCTATTGTTATTCAAAGATTCTGATTTTGTTTTATGTCGGAGCTTTTGCTACAGGTCTATTGTATTTCTAGGTGCCTCTCTGTATTGATTCATCTAATTTTGAAGTGATTTTGGCTGGATTAAAATGTACACAAGGTAAATGCATCGTCAATTCCATTTCCTTGAAAGAAGGGGAAGAGGATTTCATACAAAAAGCTAAAACAATCAGAAGATTTGGGGCCGCTGTTGTAGTGATGGCTTTTGATGAAGAAGGGCAGGTAATATATATTTTGTAAACACGTGTTTATCAAATTTATTGCTGTCAAATGGTCATTTTAAGCTGTGTCATTTTTAGGCTACTGAGGTGGATCGAAAAGTTGAAATTTGTACTCGCTCATACAATGTTTTAGTGAACCGTGTAGGTTTCAATCCTCAAGATATTATCTTTGATCCCAATATTCTTACTCTGGGAACAGGAATGGATGAGCACAATAATTACGGAGTTAATTTCATAAAGGCGACCGAAATTATCAAGGTTGGCATTTGTTCGTCGATGTCGTACGTTGTATCTATTATTTAGTTTTACTTATTCGGGGTTTGATTTTAGGAAACTTTACCAGGTGTCCGAATCAGTGGTGGTGTGTCTAATATTTCGTTCTCATTTCGTGGTAATGAACTCGTTAGGGAGGCCATGCATTCAGTGTTTCTTTATCATGCTATCAAGGTAATCGTGTTTACCAATAATTATTACAAATGTACTATTTGCAGTGGTGACACAAGCGATATACTATTCTCGTTTTCAATTATGCTACATCATTGATTTAGGCTGGTATGGATATGGCCATCGTCAATGCAGGAAATTTACCCGTTTATGACGACATCGAACCGAGGCTGAGAGACCTCTGCGAAGATTTGCTATGGAATAAAGATCCTCTGGTAATAAAATGACGAGATATTTCTAGTACTTAGACAAATGATTCGTCTTCTATGGTTGGGTCTGTTAAACATAATTATTTGCATTACAGGCTACAGAGAAACTTTTAGAATTTGCTCAGAGTTGTAAGAAAAAAGAAAAGAAGGACGAAAAGGAAGCTGAATGGAGAGGAAATGACGTGGCCACTCGACTAAGCTTCGGTCTTGTGAAAGTATGCATCCGTTTTGAATTGTAAAAATAATTAAAATGACGCGTAACTAAATATAGGTCGCTCATGCTTTCTACTCGAAATTATTTTCTTGGTCTGTCTGCTTTTCAGGGGATAGATGCTTTCATAGTAGAAGACACTGAAGAGGCGAGACATTTGTACCCACATCCATTGAATGTCATTGAGGGACCGTTAATGAATGGTATGGGGCAAGTGGGAGAGCTTTTTGGATCCGGGAAAATGTTTCTTCCTCAGGTTATAAAATCAGCTCGAGTAATGAAAAAGGCTGTGGCTTACTTAATTCCGTATATCGAAGAGGCGAATAAATCGGATAGTCAAGCGAGCAGCAATGCCGGGACTGTCGTTCTTGCCACTGTCAAAGGAGATGTTCATGACATCGGAAAAAATATAGTAGGAGTTGTGCTTGGGTGCAACAACTTTCGTGTTATTGACTTGGGGGTAATGTGCCCAGCGAACAAAATCCTAGAAACGGCATTGCAAGAAAAGGCTGGTAATTTTTTTTGTTTGATAGAATTACCCATATTTTCATACATATTTTCTGAATACCTTTCTGGATGTGTATAAGACGTTGTAATATCCAGATATAATCGGATTGTCTGGTCTCATTACACCATCTTTGGATGAAATGATTCACGTCGCCAAAGAAATGGAACGTTTGGGATTGCAAATCCCTTTGCTTATTGGTGGTGCCACTACATCGAAACAACACACTGCTGTTAAGATTGCGCCGAAATACTCCCAACCGGTTGTCCATGTCTTAGATGCTTCCAAGAGTGTACTGGTGGTAAGCTTGCTTTTTATTTCTGCTCGGAAGTCCGGGTTGGTAGACCCAAACTCTGCGTATATTCACTAGTGGTGAACTATTTAATTTGATAATTTCAGTGTTCTGCTCTACTTGATAAAATTAATAAAGAGAATCTGATGGATGAGATTTCTGAAGAGTATGAAGAAATCAGGGAAGATCATTACGAAAATCTCCGGGAGAAGAAATACTTATCATTAGATAAAGCCAGAGAGAAGAGATTACGTTTGGACTGGGAAAATTTTAACCCGGTCGTACCGTCAATTTTAGGCACTAAACTTTTCAAAAATTATAGTTTGGAAACGCTCAAACAATTGATTGACTGGAAACCCTTTTTCGATGTGTGGCAGTTGCGGGGGAAATATCCTCATCGGGGATACCCAAAATTATTTAATGACCCTACTATCGGTAATTTTAAACTATTTGATCCTTTCTGTAAGTTTCTGAAGTAGTAGAAATGTTTTTTAATTTTGTTTTTACGTAGGACAAGAAGCAAAGAGAGTGTTTGCGGATGCCGAGGCGTTGTTGAGCAAACTAATTAAAAACGACACCCTGGTAGCCAACGGAATCGTAGGATTTTATCCTTGCAATAGTAAGGATGATGACATACTCATATATTCACCTGAAAAAGGAATTAATTCTGAACCTATAGCTGTCTTACACGGTTTGAGACAACAGGTAAAACATTTAGGAAGAGCAATATATGTTCAAGTGTATTGAAGGCTTAGGTCTTGTATGCATACCTTATTTTTAATTATTTTTAGGCCATAAAGGATCAAGGTGACAATACTTACCTCTGCCTATCCGATTTCATAGCACCTGTCAATTCTGGAAAAACAGATTACATAGGAATGTTCGCTGTTTCAGCTGGATTTGGTTGTAAGGAAATTTCTCAAAAGTAAGTTTCTTAAAATGTTGGGAACGCAATTAGCAGCAAGTTTTGCAGCTTATTGTATTCATTATAGTGATGATACTTGCCTTTAAACATTGTGTAGATACAAAGTGGAGCTAGACGATTACAACGCGATAATGGTGGAAGCGCTAGCAGATCGTTTAGCAGAAGCGTTTGCGGAAGAATTACATCTACGCGTTAGAAAGGAATTGTGGGGTTATGATTGTAAGGAAGAACTCGAAGCTTCTGATCTGCACCGTATTAAATACCAGGTAAATATCTTACTGTATTTGCTCACATAAATGTTCCAAGTAGTTCCGTGTGTCGAGTTAGTTGTAATCTACTAAATTAGCTTTCAAGTCTTTCCAGGTTTTCGAATATTAAGTGTAAGAATAAGGATAAAGTGCCTTTAATTTTTAGGGTATTCGCCCAGCCCCAGGTTACCCCAGTCAACCAGATCATACAGAGAAGTTAACTATGTGGAAACTTATGAATGTTGACGAGGAAACTGGAATCAGTCTAACTGACTCTCTAGCAATGTTTCCTGCAGCTTCGGTGTGTGGTTTGTATTTCCACCATCCCCAGTCAAGTTATTTCGCTGTAGGTAAAATTACGGAAGATCAGGTAATTGTTGCTACATTTTCTATGTTGTTATATATCATTATGAATACAATTTTGTAATCACATAACGTAGGAATATATGTGTGGACTGAAAAGTACGTCTATTATAGTACATATTTTTGTCTTGTTTTAGGTCTGTGACTACGCTTCAAGAAAGGGTGAGAGCGTGTCTCAGACGGAAAAATGGCTCAATATTAATTTAGCCTACGAACCTTCGTCACAGGATTGATTCAATAATACTGTATACTTTCCTATATACATGCAAGAATTAATTTTCTATCCATAGTTGTGGTACGAAAATTTTCATGCAGCTTTCCGTTATAGCTTCTTAATGTTCAAAACATGGGAGAAACTCATCAGCTATACTTTTCCATGTATCATGTTTCTCGTGAATACCTACTGTCTGTTTTCCATAAAAAATAATATATGTACCTTTTATGAGAGTCATGTCATCCTAATCAAGCGTTTCTTCTCGAATATCAGAGAAATAATTTCGTAAATACTTACACTATAAATGCAATTATTATTATTATGAGTGATTTTTACAATAATATTAGTTAACGTTGGGGAGTTTCCAGTCGAGAAAAATCTTCCAGTTATTCTTGACATATTATTATTGTATTGTGTTCACATTGTAATTGTTGTCTCTCGGTTTATTCTTTTCATGTACTAAACAACCTTGTGCCAATATTTCGCCTGGACGGGCTCATAAACGTTTTTTGGGTACTTTTAATAATAATACTTAGAATTACTTATAATCTGGTGTTTTGGAAAATAAATTGAATATTTTACAAAATAACCAAATACAGGGTGAAGGTTTACAGCTTTTTGCTATTTAATATGTACATGTTTATTTTGGTGTAAAAGCGTAGGTTGTACAATATTGGTCCCAAAATGTACAGTAAAGTGCAGTATAAGCACAGTGTATCACAAGAGCACTGAAGTCAGGCCAGTCGTACTTGGAATTGGGTTAAACTGAATGAGCCTCGTAAGAACAGAATTTATTGGCACTATGTGTCTCGTATCTCCCCAATGGAAAGAGCAACTCTGTCCTGACAGGTGGTCCATAAGAACTGAAGTCTCTAGCCCGTAGCGCAATCAAGATGTGCGTCAAGTACTATTCATGTAAAATCTCTACCACGCTTTAGAGAGGAGTAACACTGCATCCCAATTTTCATTCAATTATTCTTTTGAATGAGCTTTTTTATCGTACGAAAGAAAATTACTTCTATTCAAATAGTCGCTAAGAAGCATTGGTGTTTACTTCAAACTATTTACAGAATTCACTTAACTGCTTAATCTGTTACCGTCAGATGTCCAATTGACATTTGCTTAAAATTTTTAGCCATATATTAAAGTGGTAGGAATTTTGATACACATCCCTTCGATTCTTCCAGATTTCACCTAGAGGTGGGCCCGGTATTGCTTCTTAGCCAAAGTCGCAAATACAGTAGCGATTGTACAGTCATTCTGCATTTTTTGTATCTTTGAGTCCGCAGAAAATACTCAACGTCCAAGCATGTGTGCAGAGGAAATAATAATTACTAAAATTTTCCCTTCTGTAATAGTCATATGAGCTGTACTTAAAATAAGAATAAAAATATCCCTCAAAAAATACCTTTCGATGTAATATACTTACAGATCAGTTTCAAAGCAGGTGTGTGTGAACGCACAATCTTTCTACGTTATACAGTGTGCTCAATCTAAAATAAACCCCCTTGTAAGAGCATGATCTCAAGATATAGAGGTAATAATGCGTAGGCATGTTGCCATTGTACGCAATGTATTTTTTTTGTATAAAACCATCCATTGTAAAAACATTATATTACTATGTCTGTAAGTCAAATTTGAAGGATGCTCTATGAAGTCGGCACAGTAGAGAGACCAGGTCTAATACAAGGATCATTGTTCCCGGATAATAGAAAGGTGGATCATTTTAAGTTTTTCTACAACCATACTATAGATATATTACAGTCTTACCGTTAAGTAAATTTGAAGAAAAACGTGGAAGGTGATAATTTTATTTGACAGTCATTTGGGAACTCCATATAAGTTTTGAATTACCAATGTGGTTAAATTATCCACATCAAGTGAGCACATACATATCTCATTATTACTGGTGGATGCTTGAATTCATGTAAAAATTCCAATCATTACACCGAGCCCATCCATGATTGAAAAATTAAACGCAATTGAATACAACGAGCATTCCCATTTTCTAACGGGCCTATCAATTTTTTTCAAACTCTTCAATCAGAAAGTGTATACACACTGGTGTTTGTACTTAATTAACTATGAGAGCTCTACCCTTGCGTTTAGTTCTAGAGCACAATCGAAATCTTACAATTGAGTAAATATCAGAGGCGTGTCCTGGTTAGAAATTGTAAAAATAAATTCAAAAACTTGCTCTGGCCGTATGTTTTTGTAGTTCAACGTTCAACTAATTGTAAGATTCATCTCAAGATCCCCCATTTAAAGTAATCAGACTACACTGCGGAAAAAAAAGGAGATTTTCAGATTCAGGGGCGATAAGCTAGAATGGAAATTCTGATAGTAGCATAATCAAAGGGGTAAGGTCTAGTTTACATGAATGTCCTTTATAATAATTTATGCGTAGGAAGTTGTCATTTATTCAGTATGCATTTTAAAATTCATAAGAATCCATGGAATTGTAAGAATACATACACTGGGAGAAAAAAAGTTAGTCAGGAGCAATGATGCAGCAAGTCTTGATTACTTTTACATACTACATTTTAACACATGGTGAATGCATTCCTATAGGAAATGGGTCAGCGTCGATTTGCTTCCTTTTAGTATACCAGCTATGATTGATGATGGGATTGAATAAATTGGAATACTTTGAACCCCCAATTTTCGGTGAATGGACATAATTTTTTACCCATGCTCTCTTGTTACTAATTTAGACAGGTCCCTTTGTTGGACTCCATACAGGGAAAAATGAATCCAAGAACGGTTCCACCACAGTTGGGCATGTGATCATCTGAGTGCAGCCAATACTGGGTGAGACATATTGAGTAATAACACCTTCCCCAAATTACTCCTATTATAAATATATTTAAGAACAGTAAATACAGGTGTACATCTAACGACTACACTATTGTTCCTTGAATTGATTTTTAATCCCTTAAATTACTCTTGACATTTCCAACCTCGTTTCTACAGACCGGTCCAATCCCAAACTTTTCCCTGTGGCCACTCTTCCAAAATTAGCTTGATCACCTACCATCACCATGATGCTAAAAATATAGCCAGAGCTGTAAAGTGACACGGGGACCATCTTTAGGAAAATACACCGTAGTAACAGAAACCGAAAAAATAAATTAGCATGACTGTTTTGTGATCAAGTTATGGGATTTCGGCTAGAAGCGGAACAGAGTTACTTTGTTGCTTACATATTTAAGTACTGACTTTCAAATGCAATGAAAAATAGCATCTTGCCCCTAACACTACATTGAATTGGAGTGTTTGACATTTATGTCACTGTGTCTTACCTCAGTTTACATCTTCTCAAAATTGTAACTCTACAAATACCAGTTACCACCCATGACTCTTGGTTAACGTATCAATCAGGAAGATGCTCATCCATGAAGGCGCACGCTTGACTCAAAGAATCTTAATTTTTTCTCCTGAGACAATGCAGTCGGTGAATTCCTTGGAGATGTTGAGTCCCTGAAGTGCCGAATGTTTTCAAATAACTGTATACACTAATAAGGGAGCAACAGAAACTTAATTACTCACAGCATGGCTCCTCCATAAAATGTCTGGTCGTTCTGGGAGCCTGCAAAAGTCTAGCAATCTCACAAATGGAAACTCTAAAAGTAATAACCTAGCAATCAAATTCCAAATGTCATTACCAAATTCCATGTGAATCCTCGTCTCATAAATCATTTTTAAAGGCTCTCAAAGGAATAGAATCGTATGATTTTGGGCAGAAATTAAACCAAACATGCTTAAGTTGTAGTGACTCTCTTATGGTTATCATTGACTATAAGATCGGACATTTTATTTATATCCGACTCACACAACAGCAATGAAGATGAAGACTATAGCTTGGGGAATACATATAAGAATCACGAAAAAATACTTTGCGGAATGATTTCTAAAAAAAACTACTTGGAAAAATCCTCACAAGAGTGTGTGGCAAGTGGCTAAAAATTAAGATACTAAAAATATATGTGCCACGGTTCAGAATAATACTTGTCATCACCAAAACATCTCCAAAAGGAGAATCCCTAATCATATTGTACCCCGTGCGTGGAGTAAATGGAAGTACATTAACTTTATACTCCTAAGCCAGGAGATGAAGATGAAAAAAATGAACCGATAAAAATGTGCTCAGGAAAGAGACTCCTGTCAGTGCCCATTACTTCAGTCTTACACTCCTTCCCCTGGTCTTTCTTTCATTCAATCATGTTTTTCTTCAAGTCACTATACATCACCTTACATAAACATATCTTGATTTCCCATTGAAACTGAGGTAATTAAGATGAGATTCACGATATGCCGTCTGCAACTTGCTACTGCTATTCAAGGGCTCCTTCACCAGAAACATCCATTCATTCAAACATTACAAGGCAATTCAGTGTGAATAAAATAATTATGCTCTTTGTATTCATATGTAGGTGCATGTCTGTGTAGATATATTTATAGGGATCTACTAATAATGACAACTGTGAAAAAGAAGGGTTTTCACGCTCCAAAGCTACAAAAGCTGACATGTATGCTCCCAAAAGCTATTTTCCTTATATAAATATTTGTCAACTAATTATCTATTACTATTGAAACAGAAAAAAACTGTAGCTGAGGAACTCATCACGCATTGTAAACTCATAATTCTCGTTGCAGCCTTGACCTCAATAAATTAAGGGGAGAATACTACAATTGATCCTACAACTAAATTTCTAAGAGGACATTTCCAAGCTAATGATGAAAGAATCTAGAATAATCATAATTCATAAAGCTACAATAATAATTATTATTAAGTGCTATATAATTTGTATGGAAATAGTGGCAATACAGATGTATGCGTACACTGTCCCTGTAAGGGATCCCCGAGTCATAAAAATTCCTCTATACTGGCAAAGATGTTTTACTATAATATTAATTTTTCTACTCATACGAACACGTCATTATAGAAGTAAAATTTGATGCTTCTAGGGGTGCTCTTAAAAAGAGTAATCACTATTTAATGTGTCATTAGTGTGTCACTACAAGTGTCAAATTTTGCTCCTTATCAGGATACTCTTATTAGCGAGAGAGCACTGAAGGAATAATTATGACAAGCTTTCGCTTACAGTGTCTTTCATACACATCAAATCCATATGTAAGTTATGAATTCATGTGTATAAATTGACAATGTATTTTTTATGACTGATTGTGAGCTGGACGGAAGCGGTTCGAAAGCATAAATAATATTCTCTTATTAACTCCCGTTACAATGATTACTTCGTTGTTGTGGGGTTTGTTTTCATTTGAAAATTTCTGCCTCTAAAAGTATTTGAGGGTGTTACCATACTGCCAGGTTTGGAAGCTAACTGTCGATATATTTTAATATGTTTCTTTTATTTCCTATTCGAATTTTTTATGAACTGACAAGTATTTATAGCCACATGGGAAATACTGAGTAGTGCAACAATGAATGTCACACAAATGTTACAGGATTCACTGACGTGTGAGTATATAATTTTTTGATTACTATAATAATTATACATGTGTATGTAGGTAAAAATACTATGCTCCAACCACTGCTGATTGACAACAAGTTGCCGTTGTCCATTCCTGATTATTGACCCGAAGTTGTAATTATTGGCTTTATTTCTGTTCGGATCCCAAGTATTAAAAATCCGTATTTCATTTTCTTCTACATATAATTAAATACCTTGAAGATTAAATGCCTTACCGGCATACAAACCTTATTATTTGTACGTGTACCGTGTCTTTCGCTATAAGGGAATCCTTAATAACTTATTAGGAGTAAGTGCATTTTCTCTATGGAGACTCAAATAATTGAAAGCATTCCCATTTATCATCACGTTCGTTACTGTGATTACAAAAGGTTGCCATTATATTTTTTACATCAAAATGTATATGTTGTGTGTGCTCTTGTAGCGAGACACACTGTATAGAGTAACTCTTCTAACCTTCTCTTTTTGCGGGAACTGTTTAATGGCAAGTATTTTGTAGCCCCCTATTTTTTAGCTCATTAAAATGTAGCTAAGTAATTATGAGTGTCTATGTCTAGAAATAGGCGTATTTGATGATTTGTGCGTTGCTTTGAATTTTTTAAAAGTCGAGGACATGTATGTAAATGTACGTTGGGAAAATATTTTTTTCTTGGCACAGATCAACCATAATGCTAGGTGTAGGAGACTCCCATATAAGATTAAGACAATATTTGTGCTCGTTCTTATTTACCACAATGTTAATTTTTCTCTTTAAAAAGCATGTTATACAGTTTATTATCGTTATCAGAAGACAGACCCCTTATAAAAAAGATTACTCTCCTTGTAACAGACGCCTTTATGACAGTATCGTTGCTATCTGTATAGCTGCAATAGTCAAATTTTGATCAATTTGGGAGTGCCATTATAGGGAGAGTGTACTGTGCGTATGTCTACTGTACATTTGAGATTGGAAGCCTTTGTTGACAACAGGAAAGTAAAGTGGATTCATTTCTCACGCAGAGCCTGTGCACCTTCATTTTCAATATGGCATTCAAAGTTCACTATCACAACATCCGTCGCCTTTCTTCCTTTTCAATCTCACTAACTGGCACTGGGAAAACTGTATGAGATGCATTCGAAGACTTGATTTACGTATCTAATCCTGCCTTGTTAGGTTTAATTGTGTGTAAAAGGGACCCCCATCTCGAACATCTAAAAATACCTATAATTTTGTCATGAAGTAATCCCAAGTTTTTTAGTGGAAAATAGTTATGTACATACATGGTACCTTTCATTCGGTGTAGTACATGGGAATATCACGTTATTTGCCATTGTTTGCAAACAAAAAGATTTCTTTTTAAAACTGACCCCATGCTGATGAGATGAAGTTGAAATATTTTCATTCACTTACACTCCAGTTTCCATACAGTGACGTGTGTTCCAAACTTAGGCATGTGCATATGTATGTTGTGAAAAATCGACAGTTTTTCTCTAAGTGACCATCCACGACTGCATGATATTTCTGTATATAAATTAATTAATTGTAACCTATTTTCCTTGAATGCTTAAAAAACAACTTTTATGGGTTTCAGGCTCAAGCCACATTAATAGCATTTTTAGGTGAACTTTCAGTTTTTATAGGTTGATGTGGCAGAAGTACTAAAATCCACAAGTATGAATGTGCATCTGTATGTCCGGTTATTTAGCAAGAAAGTGTCCTTTATTTTGTACTAGCAACGGATGGAGATTTCAATTTTTTGTACTTTCTATTTTAGCTAGAAAAATTACAGGAAAAGCTTTAAAAATAATATGACAAAGAGTTTTGATCCAAATATTTCTAATGTTCCAAAATTTAGGAGTAAGCAACCTTTTCCGTACTTTCACAAAATTGCAGAAATCCGGTACAATCTCACTATACCATGAGGACATACTTTAAAGGAGTAAAATCTCTATCTATACTGACATTTTCGTATATTACATATGTTCGTATGGCACATTAAACATTTAAAAATTAAAATAATTCTATGAAACGGGAGTGCTTGAATATCTTTGTATCTGCAGAGAAAATCCTCGTTTTTTTTACTTCAGAGAAAACACATGTAAATTCAATCATCATTTTCAATTGAAAATGCATCAAGTCAATTCTGACTCTTCACCGAGGAAATGATCTTAAATTGAGGTACCAGTACCAACTGTAAACAGCACCCTGTTGTAATACATATAGTGCCAAATATTTCATATAAAATTTTAGCAGCACAAAGCACAACCAAAGTCTATTTTTCTCTGGATCCTGGGATAACGAGACACACATATAGGGTTAATGATTTTGAAAATTTATGAAGGGAAAGTAAACAATCAAAATACAGTGCTTTCTGTAAATTTTCAAATTGTGGCTGGTATATTTCATAAACACATTGCTTAGCTCATTACAATTTCTCGGAAAGCTTCAAAACTTTCCCAGTTAATTGAAAAAACCATTCTGGTAAGGTGAGGTTACCGGTTAACCAGTTCTACAATTAAATGCGTTTATGATTCTATTTATAATTATGTACAATAAGTAATTATTTAATGCAAAGAGTTCGTACTCAACCGTATATCTGCAACTGCTTTAAAATATGAACAAATCAACCAATGATCAGACACTTGCTTTTAGAGTGCTTCTAATCGTAAGAGTAGAAAGTAATTGCATGACGGCATGAAATACAAGCCAATAGTACATTGATAATTAATTAACCGTGTCAGTACTGCCCATATAGTAAATGTTGGTGAAAGTCATAATTTTTATAGTTGACAAAAAGTGCAGCTGACACTGTATATGTAGTAGTGTCACAGCCACGGTCAGTATAAGCCAATATCAGAAAGGAAGGTCAATCTCAAAATACTCTGCCATCCCAAATCCAGATTTCAAAATCTGGCCATGACATTGTGTGTGAGGATATGTACATAGAGGGGTGAGACTTATGGGATTTATAAATTGAAGAAAAATAGGCATTATTATGATCAATGTGGGTTGCAGTGAGGTTGCTTGAGTACACTCAATAATAATAACTAAAACCATATTAATAACAGATGTTGTATCCACATATGTATGTACCATCTCTAGTGGAAGAAGGAGCGGGAATGAAATTGCATAGGAGAAAATCAATGCTAATAAGGATCCATATGTGATAGAAGCTCTTGACAATAATTTGGGGGATCTCATATCTATGAAGAGTGTTGACCAACTGTAAACCTACAGATTTAAGTACAGACGCATAAAAACTAATATTTCTTTACATATCAATACATATGTATCCATTGAAAGGAGTGAGACTAGAGAATAGGAAGCGTGGAAATGTAGGTGATTCAGCCTCCGTGTGAGAAAAAGACGGAAAATGATGCTTCATGTGATGATAGATATCTTCATCTGACAGCAGTCCCTTAACTCATACACAGATATTTGATAAAGCCCATAGATACAGTTGAATCTCCCTACAATGACACCCCAACACCATGAATTGTTGTATTACTAAGGGACCTGTCATCACAAGGGTATGTTTGAGTCAGGTTTATTCGCACACTATAAGGTTCTAACAACATCAGTAAATAAAATGACTTGCTTGCTCGTCAGCAGGACGTTTAGCATATCCATACACCACAAAGTCTCTTAATAAAAAAAAACCTTTTGCAAGGTGATGGTTAAATAGTAAGGTGTCCGTCAATTCTTCAAAATTCATATCCTCCTAGTGGATCTCCCTTCTGGTATATAAAAGATCTCCCCTGCCCGAACCCAGTCAGTCACTAGTTTGTTGGTGTCCCAACACTTCTGTTCCTATCTCAGAGCACACATCACCGATTATTTTTGAAACCTCACTCCCTCATACATTCAACATGAATTGTGCAAAAAATAAAAAGACTCTACCTCACTACAATAATTATTATAATTTCTACCTCTCACTGGGAGTGTTCCTAGCCTCAGTTCAAATGGTTCTTACTACTGTTGGAGTGACCAACAGTACGGAAGCTCCGTTGACTCCGAGGGAGGCCTCAGGTCGGAGTTACAGTCAGGGTGAAGGCCGCATTCGTAATCAATGGGCGAGGGACTCTTACACTGATGCGGCTGCAATTGTTGGAGCTACTTCTCTGAATGGTGGAGGATCCTCCGGAATAGTCGGAGGAGAGTCTTCCTTTTCGCAATCTGACAGCGGCGGGGGTTATGCTGGAGCTGCCTCTAACGTTCAGTCCTATGGGGCTCCAGTACCTCAGTCTTCGTACGGAGCAGAGTTGAACCGTCCGGAGCCCATGAGGTTTTACTACCAAACAATCCCGAATCAAGATATGCTCATGAGTGGTTCCGGCTGGGGATTGGATGAGGATGAAGGTGAGTTTTTGCAAATTACTAAAAACAAATAATAATTAATACAATCAAGTCTGTATATAATGGCCGGCTATAAGTATACAGAGCACTCTGTGTATATCTATAAGAACACCCCCAGGATTCCTGGGTGTTAGGAATGACAAATTTCGTACGTACAAAAAGTAATAAATGTAAATTTTTGACAGTTACTTTAATTGACACTAAAAAAAATTATTTCATAGATGAAAAAGGAGACTTGGCTAGTTTGATTGGACTCATTGGGCTGAAGGGACTAAAAGGACTTAAAGGACTCAAGGGACTCAAACTTCTGAAACTCTTAGCCTTGCCTTTTCTCCCGATCCTATTACCATTGGCACTACCTCTGCTGTTATTGCTGGCAGCTCCTCTGCTCCTCTTGCTCCTACTCCCACTCCTGCTAATCCTTTTCATTCCGATTCCTGTGGTCATCGTACCTCCGGGTGGACGAAGAAATTTTGATATGAATGCTATCAACTCAAACGGGACGGATTCGGAGGGGAAAGAAGCTCATAGTTCTAATCCTGAGATTGCTAGAATTCTTTCGGATGAGTACTCCCGAGTTTTCAAATCTTTCCTGGATTCCTCCGAGTGTGTGGAAAGGATCTCCTGCGAGATTGGGAAAGTCACGAGAAATTACAAAAGTGACAGCTTTACGAAAATGTAAACTATATATCAGTTATTTTGCTTTCTGAGGTTAATCTTTTATATTGCTACCTATTATGAGGGCAAACAATTTTAACGAGGTTTATTAATTTGTACAGTTTGACCAACAAGCTGCACCGCCTTGATGCAAATCTTCCGAGTAGAATTGAGCGTGCCACAAAAGTTGGGACAAAATGCAGACGTTACAAGTGTGGACCGTTCTAACTTCAACAGCTCTGACTACTACGACAACCATAACCATAACTGGACATTGACTGACAGTCCTGACTCCTGACACTGACCACACTGACAGACTTTATATTGAGACGACTTTTGACATTGACTTGTATGAACGGGATTTACAGACAGAACCAGACGAAGCATATGTACCTACATACAACGATTTTACTTAAACAGGACGAAACACACTGGACAATTGATCTGGAACTGCTCCAGAACTGACACACTTTAGTGAACTATCGGTTTAAGAGACCCCCTTAAAAGAGGATGAAAAATAAGAAGATACATTTAGCACAACTTTTGATTTCTCTCCTTACCCCAGAATATGATTGTAAGGACCGAATTTTGGTGCTCTTATAAAGAGAGTCCACTAAAAATGAAATGACACTTTACAGACGCACGTAGGGACTGAACCACTGACTCTCAAAATCCCTCATAATTTTGTAAGAACAATAACAAAACCAAATTCGGATAGAAGTAGCAAATTCTTACAGAATCATTTTTAATCCAGAAAATGAGAATAATTTGGAAATTTCCTTAAGAGTTGTTTTGAATTGTTTACAGACATGACGACTGATTATAAATATTCCATATTAGAGACTTCCAGATACATATAACCCAACGAGAGGACATTTTAGGACTTACTTGATGAACCTTTGATTTCAACCTCAACGTTAAGGGGCACATGGACATACCCGATACCATATGAACTAAATACTCATGACGTGGACGCTTACAGACGCTGATTTCCCAATCAGTACTCACATACTCTGACGACACCTTGGACCCAAAATGTTTTAAAAATTGTTATATTTTTGTTTATTTTTGTTTTGTTGTCTACATATTTTGTTGTTACTAATTTTATTACGAAGGAAGCCAGTTTTAATCATTCAAACCTTGTAATTTTCCTGTTGTTACCCCACAGTTTTTCAACACATCGTGTGTTGTCAAAATAATTACTCAAATTCCAAAATATGCAAACAATATTATTATACTGCAATGGTATGTGCGAATGTTTGTTTTCCTACTTATCAGTTATAATTACGTCAATTAAATCATTTGCGATTGCAATAAGGATATTACCATACCCTTCATGTATTTCTTCATTTGTTTTACCCCATCAGACTTTTAAGGCTCATAAAAAGTAGTAACTATAATTATTAGATAAGGGTAACATTCACTATTCGAGCAACATTTCGAGTTCAAGCTCTTCCTCAAGATAGGAAAAAGAGTTTTTAAAAAGTAGATGGATGTGTTGTCATGTTGTTGAGTATTTTAAAATTGAGTAAGGGAAACTTTCAAGACCATTCTTGTGTATTTTTCGAAATAAATTTTGACACTAATTTTTGTAAATAGCAAATTTTATCTCTTTTATAAATAGTTAATCAATTCGTCACAATTTTATTTTTGTACTTTTTTTTTCTACCAAGTCAGTAGTGGAACAAATTTTGTTTGCTACCTCTAGTTTAACAGTCAGTATTTTTTAGACGAGATTTAGTACAGTAAGTTAAGTACAAGTACAACGTATAACTGTATCAAAACGCAGTTCACTGTTTCTGCTGGGTGCAAAGATGAGCAGTTTCAAAATAAAAATATTTGATAAATTGGCGTGGGTGGACAGCGGTGTGAAATATTAATGGAGTTGTCGTGTGTAGATTAAGGGAAAAATGTAATGTCGAAAAACCATAAAATCTCCTCCGCCAAGTATCCCGCCTTTGAGTATCCCTGATTATTTTGAAATGTAGACAGGACTTTATATCGAAACGAAAACCCCCAAAATTCTCAGTCAATCTAATTTACAAAATAATTAAAAATATAATACATATACAATAAAATTGTAAAAGTAATTAGGTATTATTATCCGTGATCACTGACCTAGGATATGGTTGGTGGAACACGTCCATTCATGGCTGCCACAGACAATGAAATCATGTCCTCCATCCGGGAGCGTCATGCCAAGAACAGAGTTCAATTTAATCTGGGTCCATCCAGTGCCTCTGCTCGGAATATCAACGTAACACCATTTAGACAAATACCAGAGCAACTCAAAACACACAATAGGGATTTTGTACAAAGGAACGTGACCCCCAATTTACTCCGACCGAACAGAATTCAACTCACGGGCAATCAGCCCCGAGCCTTACCTACTACTTCCCAACTCCAAAATTCTGAAGACCTCAAAGTCACAAATGCTTTAATATCCCAACTGGCACAACCCACAGAGTCACAGCCCAGTCGAGCCAATTTCAACCGACAAGCCAATGACCCTCCAGAAAGTTTGACACAGTTGGTTCCCAAATCTAAAATGAAGCATACAGCCTTGAATAGGCGAAATTTATCAAAAGTGTCGTACACATACCAAGCAGTGATCCGTCCCTCGTCACCAAGTTATATGGCGTCCACATCCGCTAGCCGAAATCGCTCTTCGAATTCCTCCAAGTCTGGTGTTCAAAGGAACAATTCCAAGACTGGTAGCATTCGAAGTAGCACGAATCGACGAAACAAGGTCTCTGGAGTTGGAAGTTCTTCCAGTCAGTCCAGCCAATCCGGATTGATTTTAAAATCTTCTACCAGTAATAAGTCCCTGGGTCACAAAAGTCGGGGTTCGAAAAAAGGGAAACGCCGGTCAAGATTCAAACTGTCCACGTCACATCATGACATGGGTCATCTCACCAGCACGGTCTCTGTTGTTTTAAAGGAGAAAGTGAGTGAACGTAATTTTTATCCTAATTTACACATCTTGTTGTAAAACCATTTTTTTAAGAAAAACAAAAATTACAGGGTATTTACCGTTTACTATATAATGTACATTTTTCTTTGGGGAAGAGTACGTGACTGTTGTTAGAAGAAATTGTCCATATTTTGGGAGGTTTCAAAAAAGGGTGGTCTTTAATATTTTTCTTGATCCCATTTGTGTTGTCCTCATTGAGTGAAGAATGAATTAAGGGAGATTTTAAAATAAATCTGTATACGGCGGTCCAATTATTTCAAATATATAGAATTACCTGTTTGAAAAAAATATTCGAAGAATTGTCTCATTATTGGCTTTCTTGATTCTTTTTTAGTTTCTGATGAAAATATTTAGCCATTTAAGCTGGAATGAACTCCTAGCGGTTCGAAGTACTTGTAAAAAGTGGTACGAAATCATCTCAACGGAAGCACCTTTAAAAAAAGAGGGGGTTATCATTTTGCGACGGAATCTAGAAGGAATGGCAATCTTCAACAAGAGCTTGTACGTTTGGACCCAATTCAGAATTTTCGTTTCTGTTGTATTTGACTTCACAGATGCGATGCAACAGGTTTGGTCAAACAATTTTTATTAAAATTAGGTCAATTTAATTTAACTATGTAGGTCGATTGTGAATTCGAATTAATTTTTAAGGCTAATTTGAATTATTTTTATTAGATTATATTGAAATACTTTGTGAAGGTTTTCATTTAACAGAATATTTTTTCGAAATAGGAATTTTGGTCAAAACATGGGAAAACTATGAGTTATCTGGAAATCCGCAATTCTTCAATGACACTCTCCGCCCTGGTAGAGATACTATCTCGCTGTCCTAACTTGGAACATTTCTCTGTGACCTGGACTGCTGAGATGTATTCATTCAATTCCGAGATGATAAAAAAATATTACGGAATTCATTTCCGAAATGGGACCTTTGTCAAACTCCATGAACTAACAATAGATAAGAGCTACTTCTTGACTGACAATGCTCTCTGGAGTTTGCTCAAGTGGTGTGGTGGTTCGATCCATAAATTGGCTCTAACGTGTGGTCCAGAAGACCATGAGGACACATTGAGCCGACTCAAACCCAGATGGTCCATCGAGCCTATTCAGAACTACACCAGTAGGTTTGGATACTCGGGTAATTTCAAATTCTTGGATTTCAGTGGTAGTAATTTGAATAGTGAAGATTTAAAAACATTGGCCAGGACAGAGAAGCTCAACAGTTTAGCTGGAATCCGACTCTCCAACTGTAAAATCAATGATGAATCTATTGGATTTTTTATTGAGAAGAAAGGACTCAACTTGGAAGAGCTCTTCATTGACAATACTGTCATAACAGAAAAGGCTCTTGAGGGTGCTACGAAGTTGCCCAAACTGCGTAATTTGAATATTTCGGGGAAGAAAGGGAATTTTCATAATTTGGAATTCCTCCCTTATTTGCGAAGTTTGGAGGAATTCCATTGCTCTGATACCACTTGGCTCACTTACACCACTTTGGCCAAACCTCTGGAGGCTTTTGGGGCTAAAAGTCCGATTAGGAAGTTGGACATCAGTTCTAGCAATAACATCATCTCCCGAGTGGACCAGCGAATGAATAAAATCTGGTTCAGTCATCTGTCAACAATTGTTCCCAAATTAGTGGAAATCAATTTAAACTTTTGTGGTAACTTCGGGAACGACGATAACTTTAAGGCAATATGTACGAATATTCCTACCATGGAGAAATTAGCTGTTCGAGAATGGACTTCGCTCACAGATGAGGCCCTCGTGGGTATGACCTTTGATGATATTATCAAACAGTATGACGACGTGAGGGGCTTTTGGAAAACCATGGACACGCCACTCAAGTTCTCCCCTGTTATTTGCAATCTGAAAAGTAATAATTTCAATAAAATTCTAGTGCATTATTTCGCCGTTATGCTCCACATGTTTATCTAATTTTATTTCTTACTTGGTAAATTGTTAAAAAATTATTTTCCTTTCCAGACTTGAAATACCTGGACCTCGGAGGTTGTAAGAAGCTAACTGATGTCTGTGTTCAGTTCGCAATAATCCATTTACCAAGGCTATCGAAGCTGAGTTTGGACAAAAGTCAAGTCACAGATGCATCTTTTAATCTCTTACTATCAAAATCCAGCAGACTGGAAAAATTGTCCCTTCATGGATGCGAACATATTAGTCCGAAGGGAAACTATTGTACACGCAACAACGGGCGTCTGATATGCCTTGGTAGAATTTAAAATTCATGTGAAGTTTATTCAGAAATTAATAAATCTATTGACCTAACACATGAAAATCTTCCACGAAAAACTAAAGAAAAAATATATTCGAGTATCTTTCAACATTCATAATTTTAATTCCGCCAGGAGATCAGATAATGTGGGAAAGGGGTATAATTATTTGCATTAATTAATGTCCCAATCAATATTTTATTATTTTCATGTTTTCATTCGAAGCTACAGTGACCAAAATATTTGCATTTAGAAACGATAATTACGATGTAGCTACATATTATGTACATAAGATTAATTTGAGATATTTACAGGTTGACCATAATCAGTTGTCGCCAAGTAGCCTACAGCAAGGGAATAACATGTAAAATATTTCATTCCCCCAGTTTGTAGCAAAAGTTCTTCTACAAACTTCATTTGATATGGGTCATTATTTAAGGTCACAGGGTTGAAAAACATGAAGCAAAGTGGATTATTTAGGGCCCCAATAAAATGTAGAATCCCGCCAGTTTGGATTGGAGGAAATTTCCATAAAATGGGGGATTGGTGGATGGCGGGGCCACTTGGACACATTCCATTCCGTCCCGCCACTTGCACACACATTCCATCCCATTCCGCCTCTTCCATCCCGCCAATCGGACATGCTCCATCTCATTCATCTTTTTCCATCCCGCCACTTGACCAATTCTATCCCATCCCGTCCCGCCACTTGCACACATTCCATTTTGTCCCGCCATGACCATTCCGACACTTGCTCCTGTTCCAAGCCGTCCCCTCACCAGTGCCGCATTTTATAGAAATTTTCGTACAATCCGCTCTTACGGGTTGATGATTGAGACAGACCAGCCTTATTTTATTGAACCAAAAATAATGTACCAATGAAGTAATGAATCGAATAGAGTATTGCAAGTGAATATGTGTACACAACAGTCCAGACTAGACCAGGTACTTTCTGCTGTTTCCTGCTCACTTTTATTATTAATTATTAAATTTATTAAATATGCTCCTATCAGCACAGTGGAAATAAATATTTATTGTTCGGTCTTATTTTATTTGCGTATATTTGAAATTTATGCTTTATTGTTTCTGCTTCTATGCTGTTCACCTGCCTAACAAAAAATCCACTTTAAACTACAAGAGCTTAAATTTTTAGTACCTAAAATCAATGCAATACTAATATTACCCGTCTTCATAAACTTGTCCCTGATGGGATGCCCAGGTAGTTGCCCAATCAAAATATTTTGCCATTTTTAGAAAATCTTGGCTAAGTAAGTTGCCTAAATGAAATTTTGGCTACCTGGCTCGCTGCTCAAATGAAAAATGTAGTTACTTTTAGATAATTTTGGTTCGTCGCCCATTTGGAACTTTGTCCACCTCGTCGATACTAATATTTAAGTACAATTTTCTAACTAATTATTATTATTATTCATCGCGATATTTTGTTACTATGCATTGGCAGAATCTTTCCTAGGTGGCTGTGGGCAGGGTCGTGGGGGTTTAATAGTAGGGGAGGAGGGCGTTCTCTATCAATATTATATTTAGTACCTTAACTTATACATCATTCCATGGCTATGGGAACTTTTTTATCCGGGTCTTATCTGATTGTAGGATGACCATAGTTCAAGTTGTAGTGACTGGATAGACCGATAAGATAATCAACACCATTATCAGAGCAACCCCGCGGTGCACCTTATGGTCTTAAAAGGGGTCTCTTATGGTGGGAGCGTCCTGTATTTATGCCAATCCCTGCTGCTTCTGCATAACTTAAGGGTACAGCGTAAAGGTTGATTATGCCACGCCTGATTGTGAGTATGGCGCATGGACGCTATAAAAATGTCCCAAAACATTAACTACCCTTTCACCTTTCCTCTCAACGATTTTGTAACCTGAACCCTGCAGTCTCAGTTTATTTGCCATTGGGGAAGTAACATGTGAGCATGCTATCCGGCCCTATTCAAAACTACGTGTTTCAGTCCTGCGTTCGAACCGTTAAATTGACCCTACCAAGCAATAGAATGGCTAGGAACAGGACCCCTCCGAAGCACTTGTGCTCGAAGTCAACAAGCAGCTAATTGTAAGTTTTATTCGTTTTTATGAAATTTTTCCTTTCCAGAAAACTTCGGAGATATTCGAACAAAGAAGGTGTTTCGGACTCTTTTTTTATTTTCCCAACAGCCTTTTATTATAAGTTAATTTTATAAGTGATAGACTTATTTTAATAATAAATATATTTGGCTTCTTGGCCAATGTTGTGTATTTGTCATCTTGAAATTCCTCCCTGATGAGATTCGGTTGGATCAGAGTCCCATTTCTAATGTAAGTATGATTTTTTCCCATGGGTCATTATGGTCAAGACGAGACAGTCTCTTAATAGCGATATTCAACTCTCATTGGAAATATAATAATTATCTTTGCATATACAATCCCAGAAATTGAAGGAAAAATCAGGAAAAACAAGAGGGATCCTAAACTTAATTATGGCAACCCCCGTGCAGTGTACTCAGAAGGTTACGTTTGAATTATTGGAAAAACGTTACTGATGTAGTTTATATCAACTAACCAAAGGCAGGAAACCCTCAAAGTGATTTAATAAGTGAAAAAGGCATGTGAAAAGTTCGCATTGACCTCACATATCACGGGAACTAGCAGTTTGCTGACAAACATTCTTTCAGATTCTTAATCTACTCCTCAAATAGTGCATTTGTACAATTTTTATCAAAATCCGTGACGGGCTAGTAAAGGAAACTTAAGCCCTTTTTCCTCTCAACGTTTCCGCAACCTGTACCTTGGAGTCTCACAATGTCACAAAGTCACAATCAGTTTCCTTTTTCATGTGAGCTAATATGTACCCAAAAATACGGAATCGAACAATTTGGAAAATGCCTTTTTATTTGGTCCAGGTGTGAAAGGTATTCGCAAGATTTAGGTTAAAATTTAAAACTTTGACTGTAGTAATCTTAAGGTAATAATTATTCGAGTTTGCCATCAGCGGTGGATTTATGGAGTGGTCCAAGCTGGCCCGGCCAGGGTAAAATATTGTCAAGAAAAATTACCGAAGGCCCTCAGATTGCACGCTGAAAAGCCTATTCATATATTTTGAGCCTTAGCGTCAAGGTAAAAATTATTTTATTAATCCACCCCTGTTTGCCAGTAATCCATAGTGTATATAAATGAAGATCATATGGGGATTTATTTGGGACAACATTGGGGTGAATATTTCTGGCCCATGTTCTGTATTTCGTAGATGCGATGTTCTTGCTATACTTTTCAAGAATACGAAAATTTTTAAAACGTAGAGCGTGTCGTAGCTGGTTACGAAATCGTAACTTACAATATCGTCAATTTTGTTCAAGAATAACCCCACAGACTACCCAGGGGCGAACATGGAGACGTCTTATTTTGCTGAGTGAATTCCAGAGAATGCGAAATAAAAGATCCAATTAGACTTGTGAGCCGGTAAATTCTTCAGGCCCGGTTCCCACCCGTTTACGAGGAAGCTGGATGTTTGAATATAAAATACCAATCTATGAAAAAGTATCGGAATCCATGGAGATGTTAGATCGATGGCAGTGTCGATTCACATTCACGTTGCCACGGTCATAGCAACGATTTCATTCCAGCAAACATTTATGGATTTATTTTTCATATTCTGTGATACTATGATTGCCGCCAAAAAGAATTAAATTTTTTAGGCTATTCCCAAAAATGAGCATTTTTTAAAACATAATTCAAACTCCGTCCCAAACTTACTCTAACTTTCAGTCCTGGATATTTTTCATTGAATCACTCTTTTGAGACGTCAGTGCCAACTTGCCCCAATTTATGCTTACAAAGTGGCTATTAAATACGGAAGAGTGACTGTGACTGTGTTAAAATTGGGCTGGACTGAAGTTCATAAAATGTGAGTTAAAAATTGAATTTCTGCCCTGTGCCTGTCAAGGATTCTGTTACAACTGATGTCCTTTTATTTTGCAAATTCGTGGTTCTAAAAAGTTCTGTCGACAAGGAATTTCCACATGTAAGTACAATCGACGTAATTTGATGTATAATTTAAAGAAATTCTCGTTGTAAGCAAATTCAAGGAAGTACTGCAAAGTGAAATCTCGTTACATGCAGTTTCTTATGCATTGTGTAAATGGACAGCGGGATTGAGTCAACAAGTCCCTTATCCCTTCTAAATCCATTAATAAACCCCCTTTAAAACGTGATTCTGCTGCATTTCCCAGTCTACAACCCCATTCTTTAATGTGTTGTAGATGGGATATTAAAATGTGTCGCACTCTAATATCTGTAAGTTGATTATTATGTAGATGCTTTGATCCTTTGATAGTCAGAGCCCAAACTGTGTTTTAGAATCTTCAGCGCTAGTTTCGTAGACGCTAGTAGTAGCGCTTTGGGAGCACTTGAGGCTAAAATCATAGAAGGAGCTCTGCGTCTCTTGCATACCTTATAGTTTTTTTTACAAATATCGTCATTCTGTACAAGAATATTTGAATGAAAACTTAAGAGTTAATTCACGCAACAATGTTTACAAAGTAACAACAATGAGTTCAAAAAAGTGTCTAAGTCTAAGCAGTTCACTGAAGAACCCCAAATATTTTTAACTACATTCAAATTATATATAGGAATGCATTCAATTTAATTCTATCTTTTTTTTAATGCTTCCAGAAGTAACACGAACAGGACATGTTATTTTAGACTTGGATTTTTTTTAGGCTTTGGCATTATGTTCACTGAGCATACCAACAGAAAATTAAGAGTACTGTACTTATTTATTACTTTGAACGTAGGCGTGTTCATACCGTTCTATTATAAAATACCGTAATTACCGTTACCGTAAAGTGGAAAAACTCTGGTAATATTTTTAAGGTGCGGTATCGTAAAGTAATCAGATTATGGGAAAACATGAATAAAAGTCGATTTTTAAGGTATTCATGTAAAGGAATGAAGTTAAAAATTTAACAGAATTATTCAACAATCAGTTTAGCATCTTTTATGGCAATTATTGTAAGAGTCCTAAATGTGTAGAAATTCCTTATATAAGGAGCTAATTTGAAAACAAAATTAAATTAACGAAACCTGCAACTGCATGTCAGGGCATATACATCGTACACTTGAAGTGCAAAATGTGGATATGCGTATACGTAACGTAAGTACGCATATTTTCATCAACAAAGAAATCCAGAGACATGGCGGAGGGTTTATTATTGCTGCTTTTGCTCTAGACATGATTTGTAGAGGGCAACACCATAAGTTTACGAGCCTCCAGCTAAATGAACGATATCGTATGGCGATACGTTATCGCTTCAAAAAAACAGAGAACTAACGTAGCATACCGTACCTCAAATGTTTACTGTAATTACGTTATTACCGTACTGTAATACTGTAGCCGATATGCCTATTGAAGTACAACTAAGACATGTACCAAAACATCTTTATAACGTTTTTTAAAACCAATTTTTTTAGTTTAGGAATAAAGAAGAGTCAGCTTATTGGAGCTTCTAACACCAAATACCTATAGCTACGCTATACCGAAGAGCGACACACGATCTTGGAAAAGATTCTGAGCATTTGTGTGGATAGAAATAAATGTTGAAGACTTGGGAGGAATTAATTGTCCGAAAAAAACATGAGTGATCATCGATCAGCAAAGGACTCGAAGAAAAGAAGTAGCGCCCTTCGGGATATGAGGAAATCTCTAAATCAATTAAAACCGAATCGCCGAGACACAGATTCTTCGATAGAGTCCGCATCGTATATTAGTATTTCGAAAGGTGGGAAGGAGTCTAAAACGATTGAGGACAATGCTGCTCAAACTAAAAGGGGGAGTCAGCCCCTTTCAGCGGAAAAAGTCGTTCTTGCAACCTCTGGAGCAAAACCTGTGGTAGAAACGACTGTATCCGAGCCGAAACGAAAATCGTTGTTGTCTCTGGAGAAGATCCACGCTCCGAATTTACCTAGAATAAGAATTGATGACCACAGAATCAATGAACTTCTAGTTATTCCTCATGACCGATCATTTGAGGAACTGAGAAAACTGACGATACAAGAACCAGCGGATGCCACATCCAAAGAATCATTCACCTTTGACTTCCGACCTGTCACTACTGTTCAATTTACTCGTCGTCCTCAAACTACCAAATTCAATTTCGATGGGGATCGAGACTCCATGACTGAAGTTGAGGATATGAAATTGAAGATCAAGAGCATGCAATCGTTGTCGGCAGCCAAGAAAAAACAAATGACTTTGAAAGAGTACAGAACAATTCGACAATCTAAAATGATGATTCAAAAATCATGTGCTCATTTAACATCCGTATCGGCCAAGTATCCCCTGACAGTAACTGATGACAGAGACCATGGTATTCCGTATGCACTTGAGGAAGAAGCGGGGGAATACGATGACCCCTTTAGAGAGGACGCTGAGTCGGTAGAGACTGCAAGGTCAAGTATTCAATCGGAACAAGGCCCACCTCCACCTTCCACATTTATTCAGCACGTGAATTTGGAACCCAATGTTAATGCCTTCAAATTCATCAAGAATCAAATCCTTTTCTCTGGTTTCGATTACTTCTTAGATGAGTAAGATATGATTCGAAGCGTTTACCCCAAATCTATTTTTAATTACCTATACCTCTATTTTAAATGATTATTTTCGATTCATACTAAAATATATTTACAATTAAAACGGGTATTAAAATTTCATTGATCATCGATCTATTGTTCAATGACGATTACAGACCCGCAAAAGACTACAAAGCGGATGATTCCGAGGCAGAGAAGTCACCGAGAATGCCGATATCAATGGATGATTTTGATGAACCTGACGAGCCAGTTGAAGAACCTACCGTTCTCATTGACCCACTGGCTCAAAGCAACGAAACATTGGTTGAAGAACCTGAAGACCTAAAAGAAGAGGCAGAAACCACTGTTAAAGGAAGTGAAGGTTCTGATCCTACTGCAAACACTGGCAAGAAGAGCGAGGCCCTTGCGGCAGAGCATTCAGATGAAATGATCGAAGATGATGACGAATTTTCATTGATAATTGGCACCGCTAAAAAATCTCAAATTGGACCCACCACGCAGTCGGAACTCTCATCTTTTTCGGTAGTAATACATAATTTTATGAGATCAGTCAAATATATTACGACGAGTAGAAACTCATTTTGAAAATAAAATCATAAAAAATTGATAATCTTTTCTTCTCAAGGATGAGTTTAGTGATGACCTCATAGAAATTCGGAGAGATACCAATAAATTGGACGATGATGTCGAATCTGTCATTTCAATCACAGAGAAAATTGCAAGTTAGCAAATCATAAAAAAATAATAACCCTTATAACAATGCAGAAAATCCTTTTGAAACGTGTTTGTTTATTTGTAGCTTTGCAAGATGCTGCAAAAAAACCAGATCCTATGAGAGAAAAATATTTGGGGAAGAAAACTGTTCCAGGTCATCCTCATTGCATCGATAATTCTTCCGGTCGATTAGAATGCCTTCCACCTGGTGAATTAGCCCGTAAAGCTATTAAAACTGAGGATTTGTGGGGTATTAAAGAATACGAACCGCTTTCTAAGGAGAAATTGATCCATTTAATGCGATGTATAGAGCAGCATCCGACGAATGAACATGTTTGTTTAATGTATGTTCTCCCTACTAATCATCCGGAATTCAATCCCTACTACCTCCAGTAAGTTCGAAACTTTTCATGGTATTCCCTCCGGTTTTTCAGATTTCTGCAAAATTAGGTTAGTAATGTTATTATACGCTCTACCAACACCAGGGAGTACCCGGGATCTTCCTTCTATAAATTCCTTTTTGTTCTAAATGCAAAAATACAATTTTGAGAGAAATTAGAAAAGATTTAACATAACGTTTTACAAAATTCACATCGCTACGTGCAGCAATAACCTTAGTTCCTGGATTAGGGTATCGCCCTAGGTATTTATTACATAAATACTGGTGTTTTTCCCATTTTTGATAAATAAACGTTTTTTGTTACGAAACATGAACTTTGTAAAACACTACGTTAGACAGTAAATTTCATTGAGTTTCCAATTTAACCAGATTTAGTTTGATTTAAAAAAAGTTCTTGGGGTTCGCAGAAGGGATGTCCAACACACGGTTGTAGATATATAGCATGTAAATGAACTAATTTTTATAACAATCTGGAACATCATGTATAGTTTGCTTGTTAATCTTCCAAGTAATGGCAGCTATGCCGTGAGTTTGAGATTAAATACAGATATATAAACCTTTGATAGAGTTGTGAAGCCTAAGGACTTGAATCTGAAGAAATACTTCACCTTAAGCAAATACGGTGTGATGATATTCAGCAATGGGTTCACCTACTTCCATTCCATGCTGGATTTTGAGAGAGAGATGCATCTCTTCGATAAAATTAAGAAAGTATACAATTCATTCCATATGACTGATATATTTTATAGAAATTTCCTAAGTAGAAGCATTTTAAAAGTTTTGGCTAACAAAGTCTGAAAAAACTCATTGTGTAGATAAAGTTCTTCGTTCAGTACCGGATGTGGAAGGCTTTCTATATTTGGAGGAACAACGTGCGTCATTCCAAGCTCCGTGCTGTCAAGCAGAATATTGATGATTACATGTTCATCACAAAACGACCTCTCCGACGGATGATTACGGAACTTTTTAAAATGTGTGACAAAGTAAGTATAAAACTGAAGAATAAACACCCCTGTACGTCTTACATTTAGGGTTAATAACGGTGACAATATAGTAATACTGTATTTTCATTTGTTTCAGATATGCTCAATGGGTTTCTTGTCTCTTAAGCCATTTTACGTGTATTCCCTCAAAGATTTTATCATGTACCAAGAAAACCGGTTGAAAGAGATATATATTCGCCTGCGAGCTTTCGAAACCATGGTGATAGAGATGACTTTAACAGCCTGCCGTTCCGCTCTAATCGAATCTGGATTTTCTCCAGATGAGTATCCTCAAGAGCTGGACTATTATCTAAAAGGACTTGAAAGTATGTGATATCACCTAAACTGCAATATTTTGTATTGTATTGAGGTATGTATATTGGAGTCTATGTAATAAACTGTTTCGTTCAAGTTCCTGTGGACAGTCTAGTAAAGCCTGTTGGAGTGCTGGAATATCCTGGACAATGGCTGAATTATTCGGCACAGGCTAAGAAGAGACGTATCTGTGCAAGACTTACCAAGTAATATTTCCCCTTCTGGATTAAATGTTTTTAGCAACCATCTCAAACTTTGTTAAACGAATTGATATTTTTCGCTTCTGTGTAGCTTTATCCACCTGATTGATTACTACGTTCAGAAAACATACCATTGTTTGATGAAGAACTCCATGTTCACTTTAATGTGTGAGATGGATTCGTGCATTAAATTCATCGATCGGGATTATTTTATCATGCCTAAACACTTGATAAAATTTAATCGCTTGATGGTTCGAAATGAGCAGCAGGTATAGAAATTTTACCGTCGTGGATATGATGGACTCGACTTTATGACATTATTGCTCACTTAAAATCACTGGTAACTGTTTTTTATTTCCATTTTATAATGCTATTTTGTAATTGTATTAGTACTGTTGTTATTTTAGGGAGGTAAAATACTGTTGAGCAACTCGGAATCCCCAATATTTGATCTTGGTTGCAACTGGCAAGAAGATAAGTTGGCTTATTCGCCCTCTTTGGACGACTTCAAATCGGGAATGCGTTTTTTGTTTAACATGTGGCAAGAAGCTATCTTTACATATCCCAATATGCTACCAAACAAAGTTTTTGATCCATACACTCAGTACGTTCGTTGCGCTTTGAGCTGCTGTATTCAATGTTTGCATCAGTTTTGCATGACACAGTTTTGTTATTTCTGAATTCTGGCTTTTTTTACAGACCCATAATAAATGGACACATGCAAGAAAAGACTTGTGGACCTGGACCTAGCATGCAATTGCTTGTGGAAACTGATCCAGATTTGCCGGATATTTTGGATGTTATTGATTTAATCTTTGTTCATGGAATCGAAGTATGCGATTCTTACACCGAGATTTTTGAAGAGATCCGACTTTTTTGTATAGAAAATGAAACAGTAAATGTTGACAAGTACAGGGAGATCGAAGGTATAACGAACATAGCATGTCTAAACAGAGATTTTTATAGATAAGTACTGCATTCAGTAGCGTAAAGCCCTTCGGAAATTTTCATGCAAAAGCTAACTGTTTGTTCAGATGTTCAGGAATTTGGGAAACTCCTTGAAAAGTACCAGCAGCAGATGCAAATCATTGAGAAGATTGAAGATGAACATTCAATGGGCGTTTTTCGGGTGAATAACAGCATTTTGAGGGAGAATGCCTTTCCAACCGTTCAAAGATGCTTAGCAGTACTTCATGAAGTAATTCCAAAAACTGGCGGAGAATTCGTAACAAAATTAGTTGACAGGATGCAAGCAGCATTAGCTATTTTGGAGAAGGACCCAACAAATGCGGATGAGTTCGTGGATTACTTACTCTTCCTGGATGACATCGTTGAGCAGATGGATGATATAGAGAAGGATTTGGATATCTGCTCGGAAATATTTGATTTAATGGAGCAATACTTGATTCCGGGTGAGGACGATGAAATGAGAGGATACAATAACTTGCAACCCCTTCTTCTGCAAATGAGAAATATCATCGACAGGCAAACTATGAACAGAGACAAGCTGATTGCTGAGTTGCTTGAACATTTTAAAACCGACACTGAGAAGATATTTGAAGATATGGAGATCATCAGAGAAAAAGCTATGGTAAAATCCTACCGCAAACTTTTGTAGACATGACTCATTAACCATTTTTTCATATGCTTTACTTTAGGCAAAAGAAGTCCTGGATCCTAAAACTGATGCAAAATCAATGGCAGAAACAATGACTGATTTGAAGGATAGACTGTTAGCACATCAAGAACGTGCTAATAAATTTAATATGTATCAGAAGCAACTGAAGGTTTGCTAGTTTTACCAGACTTGAAATTTCTATCATATTCCTTATTCATATTTTGTGGAAAGAACAACTAACTAATTTGTTGTTTTTAGTTGGATGTGACTAACTTTGAACCTTTAGAAGAACTAATCAAGGATGTTAAACTCCGACATCAAGTAACATTTTCAATAGTTATATATTTATGTATTTCAGTTAAGCCATACTCTTAAAGCGTAGAGTAACAAAATGAAATATACATATTTTGTCGTATTTGGAATTGTAGCTATGGGATTCCATGTCCACATGGAACGATCTTCGGACGCAGTGGGATGAAGCATCTTTCAACACTTTGGATCACGAAGAAATGACAAAGGATGTTAATAGGTACTTGAAAAGTATTGCTCAGTTGGAGAAAGGGCTTCCACCAAATGACGTGGTGCCGATTCTCAAGGAGAAAGTTGATGATATGAAAAATCAGGTCAGTTATACTGAAAGGAGCTTTTGAAATTTTTTAAATAGATTGTAAAATGTAAGTAGAACTTTATAAATTGCACTACAGCTCCCTCTTATTGCAAATCTTCAAAATCCAAATATGAAACGTCGACATTGGGACATTTTGGAGAAAGCATTGAACCGAAATTTGACGGATGACAGTGTGACCCTGAAAAACCTAAATGAATCAGGCGTTCAAAATTTTGCCGAACTTATTCAAGAAGTCTCCGCACAAGCATCATCAGAATTCAGTCTTGAAGCATTGCTTAAAAAGGCAAGGAATTACATGTAATAAATAATTAGGAAATTTCAGAATTAATGAATAACACTAATGAACTACAGGTTGAGGACTCCTGGAAAGATATTGAGTTCGTCGTTCTTCCGCACAAAGACCAAAGGGATGTGTTTATATTAGGAGGAACGGATGACATTCAAGTTTTGCTTGACGACAGTAACATTAACATGACAACCATTGCTAGCTCAAGACATGTTGGCCCTATTAAGCATAAAGTAGATGAGTGGGTCAGGCTACTGGATTTGTTTTCAAGAACTTTGGTACCTAAAATTTTATGAATTTAGATATTTTTGTTTTGTCGTGATAATATTAGTTGACGAAATGTTTAACCCTTAAAATTACAATTATCAGGATGAATGGCTGACTTGCCAGAGAAATTGGATCTACTTAGAGTCTATTTTCAGCGCTCCTGATATTCAAAGACAGCTTCCTAATGAGGCAAAAATGTTCGGTCAAGTGGACAAGTCTTGGCGAGATATTATGTCTAGAACTAATAAGGTGATATTTGTTATCAGTATTAACTATACCTTGAAATTATCTTGGGTAGTTTAAAATGTCTGTATTTTTATAGATGCCAGCAGCTTTGCGTGCTGCAACTCAACCTGGTCTTCTGGAAGCCTTACAGACAAACAATGAACTTTTAGATCAGATCATGAAATGCTTAGATGATTATTTAGAATCCAAGAGGGTTGTGTTCCCTCGTTTCTATTTCTTATCAAACGAGGAACTTCTGGAAATTTTAGCCCAAGTACAGTTTCAATTTATTATGCAATAAGCACGGGTATATTAGACAACGTTGACATTTTTCATAATCTTTTGTAGACTCGAAACCCTCAAGCTGTTCAGCCCCATTTGCGCAAATGTTTCGATGCAATTCAGAAACTGGAGTTTGGCGGACCTCCATCTGCAGTTGCTTTGGATGTGTTGGCAATGTTCTCACCAGAGGATGAGAGGGTTCAGCTGACGAAGGTAAATAGTCGAAGTACCTGGAAGTGAAATGAAACGTTACATTTTAGTACAACCTGAAATATTAATTCTTAGGGGCTAAAAGCAAGAGGAAACGTGGAAGAATGGCTGTGCAAAGTTGAAGATGCCATGTTTACTTCATTGAAACGAGTAACTCGAAACGCTCTCACGGACTATCACATGTTCGAAAGGGAAGAATGGCTGCAAAAATTTCCTTCTCAGGTGCATAAGGCGACTATTCATTTCCCATTTTATGTATATTATTATTAACATGACACATATGAATATACTAACTGGCGTTCGTGAACTGGTGTATTTAGTGTGTGCTAACAATATCTCAAATGATGTGGTGTCAACAAGTTCACGAAATTTTGGACGGAGTAGGTGATCGTCTTGAAGGAATGCGCACTTTTGAGATAAAAAACTTTGAGGTAAAATTTTCAATGCGTAAAATCATACCCGTGCACATAAAATAATTACTGTGGTAAGGTAACAATATAGAATAAATCATTGTTAGATTTTGAATATTCTCACATCTCAAGCGTAAATTTTGGTTACGGTTATTGCACAGAATTTAAATAAACTTGCGGCAATGGTTCGAGGGCAGTTGACCTCCCTTGTAAGAGCTGTTTTGTGTAGCTTGATCACGGTTGATGTTCACGCCCGCGACATTATTTCCGGGATGGTGAAGACTGAGGTTGACTACAGGTAATGAAGTTACTTACGTGGTATTCATTCATTTGTACATATTTTTTAATTGGTAAAAATATTTCAGTGGAAACTTTGAATGGTTGAAGCAGTTGCGCTATTATTGGGAGCCTACAGAAGAAATTGCTGTAGCGAAGATGGCCAATGCGAAATACAATTACGGCTACGAGTACCTTGGAGCTTCTCCAAGGTTGGTTATAACTCCCCTCACGGATCGATGTTACCTATGTTTAATGGGGGCACTGCAGCTTGATTTAGGTAAAATCTACCAGGGGTTCCAACATTTCTTATTTTTCCAAAATATTTTGAAAGTAATTCCGAAAAAATTATACTTGTTTTTCTGTTTTCTTGGGTGGCGCATAATAGGTGGCGCACCTGCAGGTCCAGCAGGAACAGGAAAAACGGAAACAACGAAAGATTTAGCGAAGTCTTTGGCCTTCATGTGTGTGGTTTTTAATTGCTCTGATGGACTTGATTACAAGGTATTCCGAATTACTTAAATTCTTCTAGGAAGACAAAAATGAGTAGTGGATGGTCCACTGCCGATACATCAAATTAATTGTAATGAAAAAAATCATTTTAGATGATGGGCAGATTCTTCTCAGGGTTGGCACAAAGTGGTGGTTGGTGTTGCTTTGATGAGGTTTTATTTTGATATTCATAAATATTGCTTTAGTCTCACTTATGTCTGCAAATCGTGGTAAAAATTACTTATCTCAATCTGATTCATTTACAGTTCAACCGAATCGAAATTGAGGTGAGTGCAAAACAAAAGGTTTTCATTTATTATATTATCATGTGAATGAATGGATCAATTTGAAAGATCCTCTGCATCCAGGTGTTGTCAGTAATAGCGCAGCAGCTGATTACCATCCGCTTGGCGAAGGTACAAAGGTTATCGCGATTTATGTTTGAAGGCCGAGAAATAAAACTTATCCGAAGTTGTGCTGCCTTCATAACTATGAATCCCGGGTATGCAGGACGTACTGAGCTACCAGATAACCTCAAAGCGCTCTTCCGTCCTATTTCAATGATGGTTCCTGATTACAGTAAGGGATTTGTATGAATTCATTTTGAGCTCTAATATTTTTAAAATTATTTTATTTGCCTATGTACAAGTTATATGCTTTAAGTTTTGCATGTTTTCAGCATTGATTGCTGAGGTCATTCTATACTCAGAAGGGTTTGAATCTTCTAAAATCTTGGCCAATAAGATGACTCAGATGTACAAACTTTGTAGTGAACAGGTACCTTTTATTCATAAATACAAACAAAAATAAAAGTATGTCTGCTGTAAGATCCAACTTCTTCTGCTTCAAAGTGGGCAGTCGTTATTTCATTTTTCAATTATTTTATTTTATTTTCCAGTTATCACAGCAAGACCATTACGACTTTGGAATGCGTGCAGTCAAGTCTGTGCTTGTAATGGCAGGGAGCTTGAAAAGGTCTAATCCTGATATCAATGAAAACGTAGTACTCATTCGAGCTCTGCGTGACTCAAATCTTCCAAAATTCTTGGCCCATGATGCAATTCTTCTTCATGTAATTAGCTATGCATATTATCTTAATCAAGAGAGCTTGAGTGCTTGAGTAATTTAAAAACGGTCTCAATTTTTCTTTACATTTTTTTGTAGGGTATCATTCAAGATTTATTCCCAGGAGTAGAAATTCCTGAGCAAGATTATGGAGTTCTTCAAACAGAAGGTGTAAAAATGGCTCTAGAAAAAGGTTTGCAAGCTCCAGAATGTTTCATGAGAAAAATGATTCAGCTTTTTGACACAATGGTTGTTCGTCATGGTGTCATGTTGGTTGGGCCTACTGGCGGGGGAAAAACTTCAATTTATAATGTAATTTTTGGAATTATGTATTTTTTGTACACATTGCATACATTCGATTAATTACATAATCATCTGTAATGCTATTAATTGATGCTACTTTATTTCCTTGTATGGTATTGTAGGTTTTGCGGTCAGCATTGACGTCTCTAGGTGGTAACAAGCAGCTGGACAATCCTTACTTCAAAAATGTGGAAACATACATTTTGAATCCTAAAGCTGTGTCATTGGGAGAATTGTACGGGGAAATAAATCCTGTAACGTTGGAATGGCGTGATGGTCTTTTGGGAATTATGGTTCGCACTGCTGTAAAGCCGAAGATGACTTTTCACCAGTGGGTCATTTGTGATGGGCCCGTGGACGCAGTTTGGATTGAGAATATGAATACCGTCTTGGACGATAATAAGATGCTGTGTCTAGCCAATTCTGAACGTATCAAATTAACTAATTGGGTTCATATGATGTTTGAAGTTCAAGATTTAGCCCAAGCCTCTCCAGCAACTGTGTCCAGATGTGGTATGGTATACGTCGATCCAAAAGAGATGGGCTGGCTTCCTTATACTCAGTCTTGGCTCAAAAGGCTACCAGTTGGAGAACGAGACGACATTAATGTGAAAGACCATTTGATAAAATTATTTGAGAGGCATGTTGATGCTGGCCTGGAGTTTGTCCGGAAACATTGTCAAGAAGTTATTCCACAAGTTAGTACATAATGGTTTATGGTGTTGATACTTGATACAATGTATTGCGCATTCCATATTATATCATTTTGTAGACATAAAATGAAATATGTAGTAACACTGTATATAGATAACCCTTTGTAAAACTTAAGGCTTGTGATTACCGTTTTAATTAGGCTGTTCTTGGGAAAGTATCAATGCTGTGTAGCATTTTGGAAGCGCTAATAACCAAGCGGGGAATCGACATGCAGTTGGAGAAGCCAAAGTTGCTACAACTGATCAATCAGATCTTTGTATTTGCCTATATATGGTCAATAGGGGGTAATGTGTATGACCGGGATTATCAAAAATTTGATGGCTTTGCGAGGGAAGAGTTTTCTCGAGAGAACTATATGAAGTTAGTACTTTGAATAAATCACTTTTGCCCGTAAATAACATTTTCCGATGGTCACGTTTTACACAAATAGTCTTGTCCTTGTTAATCACCTTTTTTCTTATAGGCTACCTAAGTCAGGACTACTATATGCATATTACAATAATCTGGAAACCAAGAAAATGGATATGTGGGAAACCATATTACCTGCATTTGTTTACAACCCAAGTATATCTTTTGTAGAAATGCTTGTCCCGACTGTAGACACTGTCCGGTTCGGTTTCTTGATGGAACTTTTACTGTCTGTAAACCGTGCTGTTTTGTTTACTGGGTCAACAGGTGAAGCAGATTGAGAATTTAGCATTGAAATTCTTATGCTAGTGCAAACCTACCTACTGAGTTTTAGTACTACTATTTAGTATTCGGGTAACATTAATATTGTGTCATTGGTTATCACAGGGACCGGAAAATCCGCTATAGCGAAGTATGTGCTGACGTCAATATCTCCACAGTATAGTTATCTCCCTGCATTCATAAATTTCTCAGCCCAAACAACGAGTAAAAGGACACAAGAAATGATCGAAGGAAAATTAGAGAAGCGCAAGAAAACTTTAATGAGTGCTCCGTATGGAAAAAAAGTCATCGTATTCATTGACGACGTTAACATGCCAAAGCTGGACAGATATGGAGCGCAACCCGCCCTTGAATTGTTGAGGTTAGTTTGGTGTAAACATCGTTATGTATTGGCTCTCACTAATAGTCGGTGAAATTGATTTATAGACATTTAATTGACATTTTAAATTATTAGCCTACTGCGGAATCTTGCAAACATTTATGTTCAGCAGTACATTGACTAACATTTCACAGAACATTTTGTTTCGCACTGCAAACACCTTAACCTATTAAGTAGAAGTTCATTTGGTTCATGCTGCGAACAACTGGACTAATCCTGTGAACACTATTAATCAAAAAGTTTGCTCTGTAAACAGCTTGTTTACAATTCTCTAGGCACGGTGGTTACAATTGCAAACAAGTCGGTAAAGGTTGTTAGCACTTAGTCACTGTAGACCAGAGATGCGCAGCCTTCGAAGGCTAGCCTTCCAAGAAGGCTTCCTTGAAGGCGGAAAGGTAACTTTCTTAACGTTGCAGAAGGAATGGAAGGATGGGGATACTTTTTTCTGAAGGCTGAAGGAAGCCTTCACAAAAACTAGCAATGAAGGATTGTGAAGGAAGGCTTCCTAAATATTAGCCCTATAAGGCCGTGAAGGCTTCCAGGTACACGACATATCTATAACGTGTAAGCATATAGCATATGAAACGACATTTTGCTGCTCGCGCAACAATGCAGCCAATTCGTGAACTCACAACTGACAATGTGTGCCCGCTCTCTTCACTGCACTGAATCCTGCTGGTGCAAAAAGTTTTTAAGCGGGTTATAGTTTAAAATTGAAGGAAGGCTATTTTTAAAAAGAAGGCTGAAGGCAAAAACGAGTGTAAATATTTTGGAAGGAAGGGTGAAGGAAGGCAGATTTTTTAGAGGGCTTCATTCTAGGATATGTTGAAGGGGAAATTTTTACTGAATTTTCGCCTTCGAAGGCTTGAAGGAAGGCTATTTCTTTTGCGCATCTCTGCTGTAGACACAGACACAAAATGGAATAGATGGATTTTCGATTAGAAATAAAAACATCTATATGCAAAATAGCATTACATCTGGAAATGTAGAATGAACCAACTGCTTTACATATCAAAAGCAGAATGAACCAATTGCATTAAATATCAAAAGCAAAATGAACCAAATGCATTAAATATCAAACACGAATTGGATCAAATGCATTAAATATCAAAGTAAAATGTACAACTGATTCTAGTAGTAAAATTGACTCCTTGGATGGCATATTTTAGTTCATTTTGCTTTTAGGGGTAACCACGTGAGGCCAAGGTCTTAGTCGAATCAGGTTTGGTCGGTCTTGTTTTTGATGAAAAATGAATCTAGTGTATCCTGCCTTTTCACCGACGGCCTATTTTCATTATATTTTCTATCTATGATATTTTTTCTGTGTCAATTATAGGCAGCTAATGGATTTCAACGGTTGCTACGATCGGGTCAAAATGTTTTGGAAAGAGCTGCAGAATGTAATCATGTCCGCCGCTTGTGCTCCGCCTGGTGGAGGGAGGAATCCAATCACGCCAAGGCTCATTCGGCATTTCTGTCTTATGGCCATTCCTTTACCTTCACAAAACGTTTTGGCTCAGATTTACCGAGTAATTGTTCACTATTTATGCTCAGATAGGACTAGTAAATTACAGATACAACAAATATGTTAATCACAATTGCTCCCACTGTTGTTTTTGTTCCAAGGCCATCATGAGAGGATTTCTAGATGACTTTCAGCCAGAGGTGAAGGATATGGCAGACAAGATCGTGAACGCCGCCATAAGCACTTACCAGTTTATGATGGTAACATTTTTGCCAACACCATCCAAATCTCACTACTTATTCAACATGAGAGACTTATCCAAATGTATCCAAGGGGTTTTGCAAGCCAATAAAATGGCCGTCATGAATAAGCTTCAGATGACCAAGCAAGTTGATACGCTTAGTTATGACATAAATGTACTCAAATATTAGTTGATAATAAGACCGAATTTTTAAAACGCTGCAGATTGTATTACCATGAATGTCTCCGCGTCTTCCATGACCGTCTCACGGATGACGTAGATCGAAATCTTTTTGTGAACACTTTGACTGAATTGTGTGTGAAGGTTTTGAGTGTGCCTCTGGAGAAAGATAAACTTAAAAGTATTGTTTACGGGGACTTTATGAAAGGCTTAATCGAGAAAGAAAGCCGAGTGTACGACGAAATCACCAATAAGGACAAGTTGAAACAAATTTTGAGTGTAAGTCATCTAGTAAGTTTTGGAACAGTAAATTTACTAAGAATTTTAATGGACTGTAATTATTGTAGGATTTTTTGGATGAATTCAATATCATGAGCGGCAGGGAAATGAATTTAGTTTTCTTTGGAGACGCAGCGGAGCATATTTGTCGTATAGCCCGCATATTAAGAACTGATCGTGGTAATGCTCTTCTTGTTGGAGTGGGTGGAGCTGGAAAGCAAAGTTTGACTAAACTCGCGGCTTACATTTCTGGATATACGTAAGTTAATTAATTTATCTCATTAATTTCATCCTTCGTTAAAACAACATATAAATATATTTACTTGTGTAGCTGCTTTCAAATTGAATTGATGCGAGGATACGATTACAATTCCTTTCATGATGACCTGAAAATTTTATATGAGAAGGCTGGAATGAAAAATGAGAACATGTGCTTTCTTTTCACCGACACTCAAATCGCTTATGAGGAATTTTTAGAAGATATAAACAATATTTTGAATTCAGGTGAGTAGAGATACTAAGTGATCTGCAATTAGAAGTAGTTTCCATGTGGTCAAGGATCTTTATACTCAGTTCCTATGAATTCTTACAGGGGAAGTTCCAAACTTGCTGGAGGCGGAAGATCAAGAACGCATGATATCAGCCATACGTACTGATGCCAAGCAAGAGCAGGGAATTGAAGAGGATAGTCGTGATGCACTTTATGATTACTTCATTAGGAGAATTCGTAATAATCTGCACATTGTGTTGTGCATGAGCCCTGTTGGTGATAGCTTTAGGTACTCATATAAAATGTGTTATAATTTCTATCAAAATTATAACGACTATTTACGAAGTCATATCATTCATACTGTAATTCTGTTTCCGTAGAGTACGGTGCAGAATGTTCCCGTCTCTAGTCAACTGTTGTACCATCAATTGGTTCTGTGAGTGGCCCACGGAGGCTCTTCTGTCTGTTGCTAAGAACTTCATGTCCAAAATTGATTTAGGAAATAATGTCTCGGTAAACTCGATGGCGGATATTTCGGTTCTCGTCCATGAAGTAAGCGAAGCCATTGGTTTTAAAAAGTTATGTAGCCCAGTGAAATATTCTAATATTTAAGGTTTTCAGAGCGTTACGAAAATGTCGGATTTATTTTACGAAGAAATGAGGCGTCGCTACTACACTACTCCTAGCTCGTACCTTGAGCTCATTAAGCTATTTATGAGTATGTTACAAGACCGCCGGGAAAAAATTTTTATGGGGAAAGCAAGGATTCAAAATGGTCTCACCGTAAGTTTGCACTAACAAGGCTTTGTGAGTTTTATATTCAGCTAACTTAAAAACAAAAGCAAGTAGGTGTCACCAAAAAAAATGAATATCTTCAAGATTTTAAATACGCAGAAATGAGTACCAGCACCCTCTTTTTCGCTCACATTTTTGCGGCCGAAACTGTAGTATTAACGTACATACAATCTTTTGTATTACTTTTGTACATATTCATTTTTGTTCAACATCCCCAACTATACGTTTGAATGTTTGTGTTTTATGTCAAAATTTAATGACGGAACTTCTTTTTTGTTAGAAACTTTTGGAAACTAACGTACTAGTAAAAGAAATGCGAGTGAAATTAAAAGATTTAGAACCTGTCCTCCGCCAGAAGTCAGAAGCTGTTGAAAACTTAATGGTGAAACTAGCTGAAGATCAAGGTGCTGCGGATGTTGTTCGAAAAAATGTTCAAGTAGAAGAAACAGCTGCTAAAGTTAGTTTTCTATTTCCGCAAAGTATTTCTTAATTTGGCATTTTGGCTTACCACCACAACTTTAATACAACTGTTTTTGTAACCTTTCAGGCAAAAGCAATTGAAACGCAGTCGATTGCGGAAGATGCTCAGAAAGATTTAGCGGAGGCTCTTCCAGCCTTGGAAGCAGCTGTCAAAGCTCTTGATCAGCTTGATAAAGGAGATATTGCTGAAATTCGAGTATTTCAAAAGCCTCCGGAAGCTGTAAAAATGGTCATGGAATCTGTGTGCATTTTGTTCAACGTCAAGTAATGATTACTTTCCTTTAGCATCATTATTGAACCGCTGTTTTGCACATGTTCAAGCTTTATGTTAGTTAGCGTTATAGATACAATCTTATTAGAGTTACCATATTTCCTCCAGACCTGACTGGAATACGGCAAGAACGCTCCTATCGGATTCAAACTTCCTCAAGAAGCTTTATGACTACCCTAAAGACAATGTCTTGGATGCAACAATTAAAAAACTAAAGCCGTATATTGACAACCCAAAATTTCAGCCAGGCCCGATTGAGAAAATATCCAAAGCTTGCAAATCTATATGTTTGTGGGTTCGTGCTATAGACTTGTACGTCAAAGTTTTCCGGACAGTAGAACCTAAACGTAACAGATATTTGTCTGCACAAGCTGAGCTTGATCAAGTGATGGAGACTTTACGTACCAAGCAAGCACAGCTCAATGAGGTTGAGAAGAAGATTCATGCCCTGCAGGAATTTTATGAGAACACTTTGAATGAAAAACAACAACTGGAAGACAATATGGATCTAACTGCTTCTAGGCTAAAGAGAGCGGGAAGACTAACCAGCGCGTTGGCCTCAGAACAGACCAGATGGCAAGAATCTGTACTCGTAAGTGAAGCAGTATATTTTGGGTAAACTTAATAGCAAGGATAGTAAGATGACTCTTTTCTATAAATGCTAGATGTAGATGACATTGTGTCAAGGGACCATAAATATTTTATCGCTGGAGACTCTGAGAAAGCTTTTATTTAACTGGCAGTCAAAATTAAGAGTCTTCAATTTTACTTTTTAAGTTTACCCAGCTATTACACATTTACTACAAGTAAAGTTTGCACATTATTTGAGATCGAGCCGAGCAAGTATGATTTTTCAGTGGATGTGTGAATTTAAAAAATTCAAATTCAAAATAATTTGCTTCCTTAGAAATTTGATGAAGAACTCAAGAATTTGGTCGGAGATGTCTTCGTGGGCTCAGCATGTGTGGCTTACTTCGGGGCTTTCACCAGTCACTACCGACAAATTTTGGTCAAAGGCTGGGTGGAACGGTGCATTGAGCTCAAACTACCCGTCACCAGAGATTTCACGTATGTTGAAACTAATTGCAGTAGTATATTTTATGCATTTTGACATTGTTTTGATCCCTAACGTTAAACCAGGTATAAGCAGATTGTTTTGCCTGGTGTTATGGCTATGGATGTGTTTACCATCAAAGATTGAGTATGAAGAATAAGATGCGAAAAGGCTGGATACACTGCGACTTTCCTCCCAATTAAAAACTAAGTTTATTTTAACTTTAAAATGTGAGAGCAAGTTGCTCGTTGAACGACTGAGACAAGAGTGTGTTTTTTGTGGTTTGCTGGAGGATTCAATGGTCATAATCTTATTTACATTTCCTTAGTCACGAAAAGGCATTTATACATAAAAGGAGGAGAATAGAACCGTCTCGAATAATTAACTCTAAAAATAGCATTGACCTTACAATGAGTCAAATGAGTCTTGCACCGCTGTGGTGATAACCTGAGGCCCTTTACATAATCTCAGGAGCCGATAAGGCTAACAAAAGGTAAAAAGGCGCTGGGACACTGAGCTGGCATTAACAATACCGCCCACCAAAATATATTGAAATATATTTTTAAGAAAACTAGAGAAAAAACTTAGTCACTACTGATGCTCTGATTCCGTAGGCTTGTGTTTTGGCTTGATTCCGGTTTGATGTTCCTCCCTCCCCGTAGCATCCACTGCAGGAAGCGTCCTTTCGGATGACAGAGCTTTCGCTCCCGCGTAACCTGCAGGTCTGCTTGCGGGTAGCTGCCGAAGCCCTGGGCTGATTTGTTCCCCAAGATCTGATGGGTTTTCTGGCACATCCGGATTCCTTGGAAGTAGCACCAGTCTGGTTATTGGTCTCTTGAGCAGCCCGTCTTTAGTCTTCACAGTTACCGTGCGGACACGATGCTGCTCTTCCGTTGGGTTTGCATGAACCTGGACGATCCTTGCCATTTTCCACCTTTGCGGAGGTGTATGGTCTTCCCGTACCACCACTAGGTCCCCTTCTGCCAGGTTGGGTTCAGGCTGCTTCCACTTAGTCCTCCGTTGCAGATGCTGGAGGTACTCATTTTGCCATCTTGTCCAGAACAGCTGCTTAATTTGCTGTGTCCGCTGCCAGCGGGATAGACGGTTGGACTTTACGTCCTGCCAGTCGTACTCCGGGGTTGCCAGTAAGGGTGCTCCTATGAGGAAGTGTCCTGGAGTTAATGCCTCCAGGTCAGTTGGGTCTGAGCTGACTGGGCAAATGGGCCTGGAGTTGAGGCAGGCCTCAACCTCCTTCAGTAGTGTACAATACTCCTCAAAATTGAGCGGGGTGAGTCCGATGACTCTCTGGATATGGCCTTTCGCGGATTTCACTGCCGCCTCCCAGAGCCCGCCCATGTGTGGTGCTGCGGGTGGGATCATCCTCCATTCCACGTTGAGCTCCGCCAACTTTGAGGTAATGGCTCCTTGGGTTTCTTCTTTCGCGTGGAAATCCCTGATTTCCTGGAGCTCTCTTTTTGCGCCTACAAAGTTGGTGCCGTTATCACTGTGCACAATGCAAGGCATCCCGCGTGAGCTGGAAAAGCGTCTAAAGGCTGCAATAAATGCTTCTGTGGTCAGACTACTCACCATTTCGAGGTGGACTGCCTTGGTTGAGAAACACACGAAGACGCTTACATAGGCCTTGTGCGTCTTGTTACTCCTGGAGTAGGAATCTCTTAGGATGAATGGACCCGCGAAGTCTACTCCTACGTGCGTAAAGGGCCGTGATGGGGTCACTCGGGCTGCGGGGAGATCCGCCATAAGCTGGTGGGGCTGTTGAGCGCGGTGGAGCACGCAGGGTTTGCAGCTCCTGATGACCCGTTGCACAAGGCTCTTTCCTCGGATGAGCCAGTAGTGTTGCTGGACCATAGAGAGAGTCAGCTGCGTTCCTCCATGCTTCGTTAGAATATGCTGCTGCTGAACCATGAGGTCTGTCACGTGGTGTCTCGGGAGAAGAACGGGATGCCTTCGGTCGTAAGGGAGATCTGCTTGGCGCAGGCGGCCGCCCACCCTGATGAGTCCCGTTGCGTCCAAGAAGGGATTTAGGGCCAACAATGGAGACCTATTGTGAAGCCTCTGCTTACTGCTTATGAGCTTCAACTCCTGTCCGTACTGTTGCTTTTGTAGGAATTTGACGATCCTTTGCTCAGCTTGTCGCAGCTCCGCCACGGTGGGAATCGGACTTGGAGTTTCCTTCTTGCCGCTGATGTGCCATTTCCAAAGGCGAGACCAATAGACTATGTGCCTTCGGAGCCTGGGCCAGTTGGAGTAGGTTAGCAGTAGGCTGCTGAGTTGATTTTCCGAGACTGCGCTGGGCTTCACGTCGGTTAGGAGTGTGATGACGGTGCCTGTGGGGGGAGTGCAGCCGTCTCCTTCGGGCTTAACAGCTATCGACCCCAGAGGCTTGGGGGAGTCTTCGCGGGTTCGCAGGAAATCGGGGCCGCTGAACCAAAGGGAATTTTGGACGAGGTCCTCCGAGCTAATCCCTCTAGAAGGCAGATCCGCAGGATTCTGGGAGCCAGGCACGTGGTTCCAGTTTGTTGCGGGAATATCATCCTGGATTTGCACGACCCGATTTCTCTCAAACGTCTTCCATCGCTGTGGGTCACCGTTGATCCACGCCAGCACGATGGTTGAATCCGTCCAGCCATATACTACTGGTGTTGGAGGTGGTAAGGCGTTTGTGATGGCTCGGGTCAGGGTTGCTGCCATCAGTGCTCCGCATAACTCCAGCCTGGGCAATGACAATGGCTTCATCGGTGCTACCCTGTTTTTGGAGGCGATTAGTTGGACCTGCACGTAAGATTCGGAGATCACCCGCAGATATACTGCGGCGGCGTAGGCTTTTTCCGACGCGTCGGAGAAGGCATGTATCTGCACTTGCGTTGCATCTGCCATGTGGATGCATCTAGGGATTCGAACCTCCTGGATTTGCAGTATTTCCTTCTGGTATTGGGACCATGACCTTAGAATGTCCTTGGGGGGAGATGAGTCCCAGTCCACTTCCGCTTTCCACAATTGCTGCATTAGTAGCTTGGCTCTGATGGTCACTGGCGCGAGGAATCCCAACGGGTCGAAGACACGGGCGATTTCCGCCAGAATTGTTCGCTTCGTGGTTTTAGTAGTGGTTGGGGGCCGAATTTCGAACCGGAACTCGTCTGAGGTAGGGTTCCAAATGAGGCCGAGCGCCTTGCTCGCTCCGTCGCTGTTGAGGGTCAACGGGTCGGAATCCCGCAGTGCGTCCGGTAAATGCTGCAGAACATCTGGAGATGAGGAGGCCCATTTCCTAAGAAGAAAGGTGCCCTTCGCTGTCAAAGACTGCAACTGCTGTTGCAGGTGCTTGGCTTCGTCCACTGTATTGGCTCCTGTTAAACAGTCGTCGACGTAGAAGTCGCGCCTTAGTACAGTTGAAGCCTCTGGGAACTCTTCGTGGTGCTCCTCAGCCAGCTGGTGAAGTACACGCACGGCCTGGAAGGATGCACTTGCAGTCCCAAATGTCACTTTCTTGAGCTGGAACCACTGCAGAGGGTCGTTGGGACTGCTTCTCCACAGTAGCCTGAGGTAGTTACGGTCATCAGGGTGTACTTTTATGTAAAGGTACATTTTCATTATGTCGGCTGAGAGGCTTATTAACCACCACCTCCACCGAGTGAGAATTGCGAAGAGATCCTCTTGTAGGACTGGGCCCACCATGAGCTTGTCGTTTAGGGAAGTTCCAGAGGTGGTCCTTGCGCTGGCGTCATACACGACACGCAATTTGGTTGTGGAGCTACTGTCCTTTAATATTGCGTGGTGTGGGAGGAAGAAGCACTGTGAGTCCGGGATGGCTAGGGTTTCTTTCGGGATGAGCTCCATATGCTGGGACGCTATCAGATCCTCCATGGCTGCAACATACAGGTTCCTGAGCTCGGGCTGGCGAGCCAACTTTTGTTCCAGGTTGCTGAAACGCTTTTTGGCCATAAAGAGGGAATTTCCCAGGGGAGGAGCCTCTTTCTTGAATGGGAGTCGAACTTGAAAGGACCCATCTGTTCCTCTCGTCGTGGTTTGAGCGAAGTGAATTTCGCAGTCTCGCTCTTCTGCCGTGAGAATTTTCTTGGAGGGGTCACAATTTTCCATGGTCCAAAATTTGGCCATGTCCTTCTCCAGCGAGCATAAGGTGAGGTTGCACTGCGATGTGCCCGACTTGGTAATGGTTCTTCCGCCTCCAACTAACCAGCCTAGTGTAGAAAATTGGGCGGTGGGGTGGTCCTGGCTGCCTTTCAGTAGACCTTGCTGGATGACGTCATGGTAGATGTCGGTTGCCAACAGGATGCTCACTGGGCCGGGATGATGGAAGGTGGGATCAGCGAGGCCTTCCGAGGGAATATGTGTCCAGTCCTGTCGTTCGAGTAATACATGTGGGTATTGCCCACCAATGGACTTGACGACGAGGGCTTCCACACAGAAGATCCTGTCCGGATTGTACTTTGAAGAAAGTTTTACTTGCACGGTTTCACTAATGGTTGCTACTCCCACTCCTTGCAATGCCTGGACTTTCTGGGGGGTTGCTAGTCTCTGGCGCTTGAGTCCCAGTCTGGTGACTAATGAGGAGGCAATGAAGGACTCATCACTACAATTGTCAAGGAGTACGCGACAGTCGAGTACTTGGCTAGCCTGTCCGATGACATTTAACATTGCCGTGGGCTTGATCTTCATGGTCAGCTGTTGAATTTCAGTAAGAGTTGTTGTTGTTGGCCGTTCGACCTTCTTTGGATTGAAAGCTACGTGCAAAAGGCTGTGGTGCTTTTGCTTGCACTCCCTACAGGACGCTGATGATGGGCATTTTTTCCAGAAGTGGCCGACCCGTAGGCAATTGGAGCATACTTTATGCTGGCCGATGAAGGTTCTTCTGTCAGCTGGAGGGGTGTCAGTTAGCTTAGGGCAGGTATAGTTGAGGTGGTCCCCCTTGCAAAATTGACATGTCGGTTTGTTATTACCTTTGGCCGGGATTGGGGTAGAGTTGGGCTTGCGGTGGTCCCCGCCGGAGTGCGAAGAAACCGGTGCTACTTGGTGGGTGGCGGATGACAAATCTGCAATTTCCTTGCGAAGGAAGGCTGTGAGAATGTCCCACTTAGGCATGGCGGTGTCCGGTAGCGATTGATGGAACCTCAGCCGGGTGCTGGGGTCCAACTTCCTAACTACGATGGTCACAATGATGTCCTCCCCTTCCGTAGGCTTCATCTTCAGGGCTTCAATTGCGCTTAGCGCATTCGTTGTGGTGGCTAGGAGGGCTTGAAGGGTCGTTGCTGTGAGTTCTGTCACTTGTGGATGATCCAGGATACAGCTTACGTGGCGGTAAATGAGCTCCCTGGTGTGCTCGTATTGTTGCTTGAGCTGGTTCCAGGCGGGCTGGTAGTTGGCATTGTTGATGGGGAGGGATTTGACTGCTTCGGCAGCCGGACCCTCGAGGGATGCCAGGAGGTACTGCAGCTTCTCAGCGTTGGATAGATCGGTGCGGGAGTGGACGGACTGGACGAATCTATCTCGAAAGTGGAGCCAGTCCTCGAATGACCCAGAAAATTTTGGGAGGGATAGCGTTGGTAATTTTGGCTTCAGAATGACCTGGGCTGACGCTGGTGCGGCTCCAGTGGCTGCAGTAGCCTGTGCTTGTGCGTTCACCTGAGCTTCGATACGCTTGAGTGCGGCTTGCTCCTCTTTCTCTGTCTCTTGCACTACTAATTGGGTGTCCCACTGGGCGAGTTTATTCTCAAGGTCTAGGATGTCGTCAAGGACTGGATTAATATCTGCTTCGACTTTGTCCACATCGTCCTGGTCGGCACAGGCTGCCAGTAGATCTTGGAAGACTTCGTCGATCTTGGCTTTTAGCGTTTCCATGTTCTTTTTATAGAAGGTGTAGTTGGCCCTGGTGACCGCGTCAATGCTGAAGTCGTTGATTGCCTTCTTGAACCTTGTCAGGGACCCTTTGTGACCACGGAAGACGTTTTTGGGGTCGGCCATGACTATCTGTCTCACTTTACTCCCAGGAACTCAAACAAATCTGGCACTGGGTCACACCACTTATGTTCGAAGGACCAATGTTTTGCCTGGTGTTATGGCTATGGATGTGTTTACCATCAAAGATTGAGTATGAAGAATAAGATGCGAAAAGGCTGGATACACTGCGACTTTCCTCCCAATTAAAAACTAAGTTTATTTTAACTTTAAAATGTGAGAGCAAGTTGCTCGTTGAACGACTGAGACAAGAGTGTGTTTTTTGTGGTTTGCTGGAGGATTCAATGGTCATAATCTTATTTACATTTCCTTAGTCACGAAAAGGCATTTATACATAAAAGGAGGAGAATAGAACCGTCTCGAATAATTAACTCTAAAAATAGCATTGACCTTACAATGAGTCAAATGAGTCTTGCACCGCTGTGGTGATAACCTGAGGCCCTTTACATAATCTCAGGAGCCGATAAGGCTAACAAAAGGTAAAAAGGCGCTGGGACACTGAGCTGGCATTAACACAGATTGAGAAACTGTTTCAAGGATAAGGAGTCAAATTACCATGTACGGAGTATTAATATGTACTTTTAGTGTAAGACTACAATAAAATTGTGTTATAAGAGGTTCAGAGATTTCTATATCTTAAAAAACTCTTGCTGTTTGAAGAAGATTTTGAATTGCTATTTGCATGGTGAGACCGAGTAAAGTTTTTGGTGTATAAACTCCAATTGATTTCCAACTTCTCAATCCTTGTCTCATGGGTCTTCAGTAATTTTTCAATGCTTCAAGTCTATCTCTATTTTCTAAATCTATTTTCTCGTGCACATCATTTATGATGTCCAACAGTTCTTGTCATGTAGTAGCCATACCTTTTGATTCTTTGCAAGGTTTTGGACTTTTAGTTTCTTCGCTAGTTAATTTTTCAGGCGGTGTGATAGTTAAATTCCGTTTAACTCGGCAAGTACTTAGTTATAGATAAAATAATATAGATCTTATAGACCACATAATTTTTCAGTTTTTGTACCCTTTAGGCTATCTTCGTTTGCGGATCCTTTCGAAGTACGTGTTTGGAACACAAGTGGGCTACCAAAGGATAGCACTTCAACTGAAAATGCGGTGTTGGTCACCAGAGGCCGCCGGTGGCCGTTGATGATTGACCCGCAAGATCAGGCAAACCGTTGGGTAAAGCGTATGGAATCAGAAAAACAATTAAAGGTAATCAAGCTATTATTGTTAAATATGTATTGATATGACAAGCCGAGCGAATAATATGCGTATATCAACAAGTAAAGTAATGAGTAACATGAGAAGGTAGAGAGAAAGGTTCACAGAATTAAGGGAAAGACCACCTTCGCAGGTGGCTATCACATCTGTGATTGGTTGATTGACACTTTAGCTTCTATATTTAGATAGAGCTGTTCTTCTTTTCCTTTACAACTCTTGTGAAGCTTGCATCTTCACACAAAATATAATTGCTGTATCTGGCTAATTTTGGAATAATGTTTGCATCGAATATTTTATTTTCAGGTTCTGAAGTTAACCGACGGTACTTTCATGCGAACTATGGAGAATTGTGTACGTCTTGGAACTCCTTGTTTGCTTGAAGAAATTGGGGAGACATTGGATCCATCGTTAGAGCCTATTTTGCAGCGACAGGTTTTTACACAGGCAAGCACCGACAGATACATTTTGTCTCTTTTCAGATTTAAATTGAATACGTGTAACCTTATACTCTCATCGCCCGCAGGCTGGCAGAACGATGATTCGATTGGGGGACACAAACGTAGACTACGATCACAACTTCCGTCTTTATATGACGACTAAACTGGCCAATCCTCACTATTTACCCGAAATTTGTATTAAAGTTACCATAATCAATTTCACCGTAACAATGTCAGGCCTGGAAGATCAGCTGTTGAGTGAGGTCGTGGGCATTGAACGGCCAGATTTAGAATCCCAACGTTCGACACTCATTGCATCCATTAATTCCGACAAAAACCAGCTGATTTCTCTCGAAACTAAAATCCTTCGGTTGCTCTTCCAGTCAGAAGGAAACATATTGGATGACGAAGAACTGGTGGAAGCTCTGAATGACAGTAAGAAAACTTCCGTGGAAATTGTGAAGCGATTGAAAGAAGCAGAAGAGACAGAGATTAGAATTAGCGCTGCTCGTGAAAAATACCGCCCTGTGGCCTCTCGGGGTTCGGTACTGTACTTCGTTGTGGCTCAACTGACAGAACTAGATCCGATGTATCAGTACTCCCTGAAATATTTCGTTCAAGTCTTCATTCAGTGTATTGCTTCTACTGAGAAATCCGAGGAACTTGATGAGAGATTAAGAATTTTACGAAAGGCCACAACTTTAGCCACATACACAAACATTAGTCGAGGCCTCTTTGAAAAGGACAAGTTGGTATTTAGTTTCATGCTCTGTAGCGACATAATGAGGAACCGAGACAGTATTTCAGACGCAGAGTGGAACTTCTTTTTACGCGGTGGAGTTGGTGTTGAACAAGCCCGAACGACAAAACCCTCTATGGCGGAATGGATTAGTAGCCATCAATGGAATCAACTGTGTGATCTTGAAGCATCATTTCCCATTTGGGAGGATGTTGCTATACAGGCGTTGAAGGATTCAATGCCAATATCTTTTGGAAGTTTTAAATTTATACTTTTTGCGGGTTCTTCTAAAGGAATGGCAAGGTTGGGAAAGTCATCTGAAAGCTGGGATAAGAAACTTTCGAAATTTCAGAAACTATTGCTGATTAAATGTTGCGCGGAGGAAAAAGTTAGTATTTCTGCTGATGCTCAAGTCTTTCTATTTAAGTATGATTTTGGATGTAAACCATGTTGATTTTTTTACTAGCTTGTACCTGCGATTACGGAGTTTGTTCGCAGTGAATTGGGTCAGAAGTTTGTTGAAAGCCCATCAATAGATTTAGTAAGTGTTTTTGTATGAATTTTGAAAAAACCCAAAACGTACATCTGAGCTCCTTATTTCAAAGATGTATTTGAACGTTAACAGCCCAAGATTTACAATGATTTAAACAAAATTACTCCCTTGGTTTTTGTACTAAGTGTTGGGTCAGATCCAATGGCTGCTTTTTATCGATTTGCTGGTGAGCTCGAATTTCATGACAGAATATCAACCGTTTCTCTGGGACAGGGACAAGGTCCTGTCGCCGAGAACATGATTCGTAATGCTACATCCAGTGGGGATTGGGTGTTTTTACAAGTGAGACTATTCTACCACCTATTAATGACATCTTCAAGACATTTTCTGAGCAGGGTTATTATTTTTGTGAATCGGTCTTTAGAACTGCCATTTGGCTGCATCTTGGATGCCTTCACTGGAAGTAGTGGTAAAGACTTTAAATGAAAATGCAGATGAAGTTGCGGATTCATTTCGGTTATACTTAAGTTCTATGCCAACCAGAGCCTTCCCTGTCTCTGTTCTGCAGGACAGTGTCAAGATTACAAACGAACCTCCAAAAGGAATTAGGGCAAATGTACGTCAAGCTATGGTGGATCTCGAGAAAAATTTCTTCGAAGACAATGGTATGTTTATACTCCATGCAATTGCTCATTACGCATGTTTTACAAAATACCTTTGGCCAGTGGATTTTAATCGGAATTCGTTTCTATGATGATATAGTTCTGGGGAGCGATTGGAAAAGGATGATTTTTGGCATTTGCTTCTTCCACGCTGTTATACAAGAAAGGAAAAAATTTGGACCTTTAGGCTGGAATATCAAGTATGAGTTCAACGATAGTGACCGTAATTGTGCCTTATCCAACTTGGATATGTTCTGCAAAGAAGGAAGAATCCCATGGGATGCTCTTGAGTACATCACCGGTACGTATGAGTTAGAACCGAGAAAATTAGTTTGTTGAGAATACAATGACAACTGCAGTGTTGACAATTCATATGTATCCATTACAATATTCTAGGTCAAATCACTTACGGTGGTCGAATTACTGATAACTGGGACCAACGATGTCTCACTACAATTCTCAAAACATATTTTGCCGAAAGGACGCTGACAAAACATCATAAATACTCTCCATCTGGAATATACTATGCACCCTTTTATAAACATTTGAAAGACTATATCACATATATTGATAAATTGCCCATTATTGATGAGCCAGAAATTTTTGGAATGCACGAAAATGCAAATATAACTTTTCAAGTATGTTACGAACTTTTTCTCAAAAAAATAGTTTTGTTGCAAAAATTTAAGTGAGATATTTTTAATGTTGATAATTTACATACTTTTAGCAACAAGAAAGCATAAACCTGTTGAATTGCATTTTGACTGTGCAACCGAGACAGTCAGCAGGCAAAGCTGCTTCGGTGAAAGATGAAATAGCGTTTGAACAAGCAGCCCAATTTGAGAAGAAACTGCCCCCAATTGTTGACGTGGATAGTGGAAGTCCTCTCTTGTTTGAACTAGACAAGGAAGGCCGATTACCTTCTTTGAGTGTGTTTTTAAAACAGGAGGTCGACCGATTCAACAAAATGTTGGCGGTTATGAAAACATCCCTCGAACAATTAAAGAAAGGCATCCTAGGATTAGTTGTAATGTCAGAGGATTTGGAAAAGATGTACCAGTCCTTTCTTAACAATCAGGTTGAGTATTTTCAATGAAAGGTGACATAATTACTCTATTTTTGGATTTTAAAAAAATATTTAAATCTCAGGTACCGGAAAATTGGACACGTGTTTCATATGGGTCGTTAAAAAGTCTTGCAAGCTGGTACACCGACATGCTCATACGAGCTAACTTTATTGAAGTATGTCTTGGAAAAAATGCATCACAATCATTACAGTATAAATTAGGCTTATAGAATAATAATAAAATTATTTCCTGCAGAGATGGTTTTCCGGTCATGCGCCGATTTCATTTTGGATGTCAGGATTCTTTTTCCAGCAGGGCTTCCTGACAGCTGTCCTTCAAACTTATGCCAGGCGTCATGGTCTCCCCATTGATCAGCTGAAATTCCATTACACAATTGCCCCTATAATTAAGGAAGAAAAAATTAAGTTAGATGTGGTAAGTCCGAGAAAATATATGGTCAACATGGAAAATTTCCTACGAACAATTATTAAAAGAACAACGTCATATGATCCATTCTGTTCAGATCGTAGAAAAGTCGTTAGTAAGACCAATGGACGGAGTTCTTGTGCATGGATTGTTCCTGGAAGCTGCACGATGGGATTTTGAGAGGATGTGTTTGGCTGACCCCAAACCTGGGGAAATGAATCCCATGATGCCAGTCATACACTTCCTCCCCGTCCAAAATCCTGATCCAGTGTATAATGTGTACACTGCACCGCTTTATAAAACTTCTATTCGAGCCGGAGTCTTGTCAACAACAGGACATTCCACCAATTTCATTGTGTCCATTCAACTACCTTCTAAGCAACCTGAGGATTATTGGATTCTCAAAGGAAGCGCTCTTCTCAGCCAACTTACAGATTAATCATCACGTGCAATATTTAGAGTATATTTTTTCCGTTATTGTATTTAATAAATGTCTTTTCATGTTCTGAAAATATAATTTCACACAATTTACTGATACCTAAGTTATTGAAGTAAAGTAACTCAATCAGTAACTTGCCTTAATTTTGTTAGTACTTCAGCTGATAGTAATACTTAAGTTATATTAGAAGCGAAACTGAAAGTCCTTATTGCGATTGTCGGGTCTCACTAATATGCTGGAGGGCTGGAAAACTCAAGTGAAACCTGGAAGATTGCAGAACTCTTTACAAGGTTGGAAGGCTGGAGAACTCACTAATGCGCTGCAGGCTGGAGAACACAGTTATAGGATGGTGGCTTTAAAACAGGCTCGGGTGAGATTGAAAACGAATACGTTTTAGAAATTGAAAGTTTATTACACATACATACATACATCCATGCTATGTATCCATCCGGCCATCGTTTGTCCCATCAATATCTCCAGAACGAAGAAACTTAATGAAACTATACAACAGCAAAAATCGTTATTCACTGAAGTGTGCCTTTAGAAAATGTCGGTCACAAGCAACCATTGCGATAAATTGTAATTATTAAAATTCCCCCAAAAAGTGGCTGTAAGGATATTCAAGCGTCACGATGCAGTGGAAGAAATAGTAAACCACATAATAATTTCACGTAGTACAACATGAACGTGAACATGTAAGGTTCAGCTAGGGATCACGATAAGATTGATCATAATGTTCAGAAGTTCATGGCGATTGGCGTTCAAGATATTTAAAAACATGATTTTGGGGCGTCGTATGATACTCGAAAAATCGTAATAACTTCTGATTGAGATGCTTTGTCTCGATAACTAATACCTCATTTAAAGCTGTTTATGTATTATACATGTTAAAAGCATGTCAACCGAAAATTCGAAATCCGAGTAAAGTTTTTGCCGAAATGAGCATTTTATCCATGAATCATTGATTTAAAAAAATTTGTTGACCAGAAGGAATCATATGAGACATGACTCAGGACAAATTGGCTTGAAGTTTTTGACGAAAACACTCATGTTCACTGGTTTCAAAATTCCGAAGAAACAACGAAAATTATCGTGAAATCCGAAACACTGCAATACGTTTTGCCTAGGATGTCGTATCTCAGGCTTATTGAATAGTACTTTAATTAAACGATTAAACGAACTTACCTGAAGTTCGGTCGTAATTATACGAATTAAGACTCGTCCTGAATAATTACACCTTGTATGCATTCTTGCATACCACATTTTTTTAAATCATCTGTGATCAGCACTACGTGCTAAGTCACCAGGGGGCGAAGCGCCGGCGGAATGTGTCAACAAGGGCTATTAACAGTAATGTGGTGTGTGCAAGGAAACGTACTTATTTAGATTCCCCCCGTACTGGACACAAAAAATGGTTTATATACTTGCTTCCTTATATGTAGTGCTGTAATATTGTACTCGTTTAGTTTGTACTTTTGTATTGTTTTTGTCTTTGGTACAAAACTAAACAAACAATATCCATTTTCGATATACAAAACTAAAACAAAAACAAAACAGGAATTGAAAAAACAATACAATCCAAATTGTATTGTTTCAAGGTTCTAGAAGACGCCAGAAAATTACTAAAGTGATTGTTTTAATAAATTTCTAGAGCACATAGGAATTGGTTTGTGTAATTGGAATCTTGAAAAACATGTCAAAGCACAAAAACTGGGCATTGACTAATTATCGGTAGATTCACCAACTATCGCCCATGTAAAATATATACTTACATTGAGTCTGTCATTCTAGTGTCATGTGACCATTAATGCGCCAATAAAGTCAGTCATAGGTGATTTACTACTAGTTACTCACCAAGTTTCATTATAGGTCATGCGCCCCTTAAAACCTTAATCTGTCATGATACTATTGGTGACCCAATAAGGTCAATTTGAGGTCACATGACCTTACTGTGTCACTAGAAGTCACATGACCTCAGATTGACCTTACTGTGTCACTAATAGTCACATGACCTCAGATTGACCTTACTGTGTCACTAATAGTCACATGACTTTGACTGTCACCATGTTGATTATTAGAGGTTGTAACGGCTGAGGCCACTATATCGACCAATAAAACCCTATTATTATTATTATATTGATTATTAGACGCCACCGATAAGATGTACTAGTTGTAGGTTACATTTAATGTGGATTAGTACGACATTATGAAAAAGGTCATGAATTAAATCAACACTGGCTAATGACAATTCAATGGCATCAGATATGATACCAATGAATCGGTACTGATCAATAAAATTGGCTAACCGTATGATTTAAATGTTGACCTGGATAAATCTAGTCTAAGTTCGCGGGTAGACAACAAAGACAAAAGACCTCGTCTAATAAACGAACTACGCTATTTGTAAATGTAGTCCACTCATAGGGGACATTTCTACATCGATGAAATAGGTGGTAAAAGCCAACGGCTGAGCCAATTGACAATATAGATATACAGAGCCCACGCGTCTACTCTATCCATTCTAATTTTAAGCAATGATAGTGAATATTGTTTATGAAATTATGTTGTTCTGGAAATTACAATGTGGTTATTACAGGGATTATTCACAAGTAGGTTGGTGCCACAGAATTGCACCCTTCAAAATTCTCATATGGGAGATTAGTCAATGACTGGTTTTTTTATCTTTCACGTAATTTTTAAACAACTAAAGTTACACAAATCAATTCCTACCTGCTCTTGAACTCAGATACAACTACCACTTTAGCAAATTTCTAGCGTCTTCTAGAACCTTAGAACAATACAATCAGGATTGTACAAAAACAAAAACAATCTGATAGAAGTACAAAACAAAACAAAACTCGGAGTACAAAACAATACGTTAGTTGTACTACTTTTGTACTTTTCAAAAGTACAATACAAAGTACAATACAATACTAAAAGGACAAATTACAGCACTACTTGTATGTAGTAATATATTCAGTACACATATAGTAAATTGTTCAAAACGTTTCATATTCGATTTTAAAACACGATGTACAAGTACTCCCGACCTCTACCGGTCGTTTGAACACACAATTCAATGTATACGACAAATCCTACAATAGATGGCGCAAGCTGTATTCTCCAGTGTGCACACATGTATTACCATGAGTTTATACATGACCTCATTTAATTTTCTGAATTCAAACGGATGACACGATTTCCTTCAAAAACAATAGGGTTCTTCCTTTTTGCATGATCTGTCCCTGTAAAAATGTGAAGTGTGTAGTAGCAATAGTTCTGCATATATCGTGCGGTCAAGACAGCCTATTTAATGCGCTTCCGTATGAAACGTTTCCACAGGGTGAGTATTTCGACTTGAAACGTGTGTACATACTAGTGCTCAATAACCATTACAAGTTTAGAACAAGTTTAGAATAATGTGTGCTTTAAAACGTTTGTGTATATAATTTCGCATTAAGCGGTTTATACATGTGCTTCCTTGTAATCAGTACGCATATAGTAAATTGTGCAAACGTTGCATATTCGACTTTAAAACACCATATACAAGTACTCCCGATGTCTACCGGTCGTCATAACAGAAAATTCGATGTAAACAACAAATCCTACAATAGATGGCGCTAGCTGTAATCCTCAATGTGCACACATACGTACTACCATGAGTTTTATACATGGCATTATTTATTTTTCGGAGGTCAAAGGGATGGCACGTTGTCCTTGCAAAACAATGTGGTTCTTCCTTTTTGCATGATCTGCCCGGTAAAAAGTTTTTACGAAAAAGTTTGTAACGATCAGCCGTGTAGTTATCGGAAGAAGCGATATAGGATGCAAAAATATAAAAGTTTCTGTTCGCAAAATTTCCAGATGTAAAAAGCTAAACTATGCAGTTCACGATATTGGACTCCCCCAAATCTGAAAATAGCAAAAAGAAATTGCTGTAGTGGTTTCGATTCTAAGGAGAATTGCACAGTTTCGACTGTTGAAAGCAAAATATCTCAACCCGTACAGCGCAGCAACAATTTGGAAGAAATTAATACTTTTATCATGATAGGTTGAGTCCCAGAAACCTTTGGTTGTGACTTCATTACAACAAGCTCCCCAACCAGATAGAGAAGCGTCGGAAAAAATGTCCATATCAAAATTGGGAGATACTGATGGAGTACCTATTGTGGACGGCAGCGTTCTTAACCACCTTCTTAAGAAATATACTCCTTACATTGTGCAGACAAAGTTACTTTTGTACTGTAGATATTGCAGTGCTCTTGTAGAGGAAGAAACGTTAGTCTTTCTAAATTTTTCGTATATAGAAGTCCGTAAGGAACTGCCGGGACACATGTAATAATAGTACCTAACTAGTTCAGCCACGGGCGTAATAGTAAAGTGAGTCGAAGAAAAGTTGAGGATTTTTTTTTCTCCGGAAGAGACTCATTTTGACGTGTCGAACTGAAAACCTAATTAAGTAATGGAAGTACAAGGAGTTAAGACTGATTTTTTATAATTAATCAGTAAACCCAAAAATCGAATAATTGTAAAGCATAATCCACATTCTGCTTGCATGATATTGAATCGCGAACTATTGTACTCTCGAGACAAGAATGAAATGGTCCTGGCTCATTAGGTGACGTAGACAGGTGACTTTCCGTGGCGACGCCCACGTTTTAGGCAACCAACCACAGCGTTTCGCACCTGCCCACGCGGAAATCGTAGTTGTGTATATGTACGAGTATATGATGTAAGTGCTATAAGAGAATGACATTTTTCATCCAATCGTTATTTTAGTCATAATTAAATTTTTGCTTGTTATCATATTCGAGTAATTTAGTATATATATAACCGTGATTTCCACACAATGTCTGCAAGGATACGAACACTCCGTGATATTGTCGGTGTGGTGCAACGACTGTTTACATATCTGCAGGATATGAAACACGATATGCAATGTGTTACTACTCCTGATTCCCATGGAGGGATATAAAAAGTTACACAAGATGTAATTTCCACTGTGGCACCCGACCTATGTAAAAGCTGTCTTAATAACGTCAAAAAAGTCGAGGAAGATACGTGGCAAGGAGCAACAATTTGTTTCACACAAATTTCGTAGACAAGTTTCAGGAACCTATTCTAATTTCCTTAGATGGTGAAGATTCCAGTAGCAATGAAGACTGCGATTTAGATCTCGACGATGCTGCAGATGCGCATGAATAACGTTTCCAACAAGACCTCCAGTAAATTCCAACCCCATTCCATTCGCATTCACTTCATGAGGAAGGGTTTTGCAGAACCTATCACAATTTTCTTCCTTGTTTCTGTTTCGTGAACTTATGTGCGACCAATTTGTTTCCAGCAGCGAGACCATAGAAAGTAGTGTGTAATAAATTATAATCAGTAGTCTCCAGTCAAGTTCTTATGTATTCAAAACTATTAAGATACTTACAAAAACCAGTGCTATTTCATTCGTGTCTCTAGAGTAAGTATATCATCAATATAACTCATATCCCAGTTCACGTAGAAAGGTCATGACAGTCCGCATGATCTTTGTAAAGATCCTAGAAGCGATATTTAGGCCAAAACATAGACAGACCAACTCGTATAGTTTGCCCCTCCATTGAAATCTTAAAAATTTCCAGTAATATTTGTGAATAGGAGCAGCAAAATATGCATCCTGAACATCAATGGATGCTAGGAAGCACCCTTGGGATAATAGTTTTCGAGCAGTGCGATAATCTGACATTTTGAAATGGTCGCATTGAATAAACATGTTAAGTTTAGATAATTTTATAATAAAACGCATGCCTCCCGAAGACCAGAAAGATAGACGATATGAACTCTCTATGTGCATGTGGACAAGGTTGAATCGCTCCCTTGCCAATTAAATCTTTAATTGACACACATCCATATTGTAGCGTTAGATACAGAATCCAAACCTTCTTAGTTTAAACAAAAGCAAACAATATTTCTATATTTCATTATTTTAGAATTTAACAATAATCCTAAGATGAGTTCATTATTGAATATGAATAAGCATACTGTGTTATGATTTATGAATGGAAGATGGGAGCTTAGAATAAAAAGGGCAGTCTAGTTTTGGTCATTCACCACGTTAGACAATTCTTACCTACTCTTTTGGGAATCTCACAAAATGTTCTACCTTACCTACATTTACTAAGTGCTTATCTATAATTACCGTCGTTGTCATTGAGCTACGCTGACCCAACACTAAATCCTACAATATTGGTGATTTCTTGCGTTGAGAGCTGTCTTTGAATGAGAGTTTGACTTCGGTGCGGACAGGATATAAAAGGAATTTTTAGACCCTTCACTGCCTCTAATACTAAGCTGATACTAGCCTTCAATGCCTACTTTTGCCTTTAGTAATGGATTCCAACCTGTGGGTAAAAAATCGAAGACTACCTCCTGCCTGAATTAATGGCGGCGCGGACGGTTGTTGTACCGGTGATAGGACTTCGCATTGGTCGATGTTAAACGAAAATGCCCGCTCTGGTGCGTGGACTTGGATTGCCGGAGCGGACCCGGGAAGTTAAAAGGATCCTTCCGAATAGGTTTCTTTTTATCAGTTTTGTATAGGGAGGTTTACCCCAGACAGCAGGTTTTTTGGTTTTAAGGGAATGGCTTAAGTTGTATAAGTGGGATGATTTTTTCGTACTGTACTGTAGCAGATGCTTTTGTACTTGGAAAACTGCTGTACGATGACAAATGGGCTAAAAATAATAATTCCTTAAAAATTGTACTCTTTAATCGAAAAGCAAATTAAGAAAGAAAGGGTGAAGTTATTTCTTATTTGGTTAAATACTGCAGTAGTAGTATAAGTAATGGAATATTATGTATTTGCAACCTGAATATTAGCACAGTAGTTCATCAAGTCTGCTTTTTGGGATCATAGATGAACCCCGGAGAATACTCGAGAACTCCGGGGGAAAACCCCAAATATTTGGGAAAATCTGTGCATTTCATTTATGTCATTCTTTCTTCAAATTAGTGTTAACACGGATAATAACAGTTGCATTCAGTGCTGGTTGATCTTTGTAGTTCACTGTCAATTACAAATCTAATGTTATCTGAACCTACCTCCGTTATCTGAATTTGATGCCATCATAAATGTGAAATCATCAGGACACGGTGGAATTGAACTGGTCACTTACAAGAACGAGTTTTTAGATGCTCCTAAAGAAACCGGCCAAGTCTTGAAGTGTCCTTGGAGATTATTTAAAGACTGAATACAAAATCTTCATAAAATTTTGTAAAAACAAATTTCGTCGTATAGGAGACCCAACCTTTGAAATTAGGGCTGAAATTAGGATATGAACGGTTGTCTGGGGGTTCAGAAGGAGTAAATAGCGTTGTGGTTATGGGAATCTTATCTTACATCACGCCCGCAATATTTTACTCGGAGTGACGTATTTTGATTGAAGAAAAATTTCATCCAGCATTTTAAAGTTACATTCATACATCAGAATAGATTTTTGTTGTGTCAAACCCTCAGAGACAAACTTTTTTCTCGGTTTTAAGTCATGCTCTTCACTTCTGAAGTGAACAGCATGTTCCACCAGGATCGTATGCTATTTGATGAGGATATATTGAACGATTGTAGAACTAAGAAATTATTTATTATCAAAGGTTTTATTCAAGCTAGTTCTTTTTTTAAAGACTCTGGTTGGAAACGCTTTTCATTTCCATCGATTTGGTAGCAAGTTTAACATATTTGATGTTTCAATGTTTCAAGTGTCGCATTAAACTTTCAGAGGGATAAATACTACGCATGGGATCAAGCAAACAGTAATAATTGCATGCGCTCAACTTTGATAAAATTCCATTAGAACACGTCGCTCAATGTAATTATTTTTGCTCCTTTCCTGTTATGCACGTTTGGTTTGCTCAATGTAATTTTAGCTGCAGCCGTAGTCACAGCGTGGATAATAAAGGGAAAGCGTAACTGTAGGATTTTCTATGAGGAAATTGTAATAAGAAAGTAGTCACTAAATTGCAATACTGTTATACAATACAACAGTATGAAAGTATACAACTATACAACGGTATTGTACTACAGAAACATACTCTCTCCTATCAGACACCCTTTTTTCTAAGAGTATTTCCTCATGACGGGCAAAATTATACTTGGACACACTTCCATCAAAGTAAGTACTTACCCACAGTTTCATTTTTCTCCTCTAAAGACAAGCCCAATAAGAGACTAAATTTGTTTCCTGTTGAAGGGGTTCTTTTACAAAGTCTGAATATGGGTATGGATACGCATCTGTACCAAGATCATCTGTATAATTTATAATGGCAAGTTTGTTAGTACGGCAAGATTTTTTTATTTTGACTGCGTCTGCATGGGTAGAGCTGATGGGGAGCCAAGCTGTATAAACATAAACCAGCGCCGGTTTGAGGTTGAGAGAGAGAGCTGAGATTGTAGTGGTAACAGGTGCTCGGAACTGAAGCCTATATAGTTGCCAGTGATTTTTCCAGCTGACTGTGAGAACTGAAAACAGTCATACCTTATATATTACACACACACTGGTTGTGTATCTACAGTAGTAGTATTGGTGCGGTGTATAGCCGGTCATTGTGTACAAAGAGCTGACGTGTCATGCTTAAAAAATAAAGCACTTTTATCCCCTTCAGTTATTGGCAAATAAATTTGATTGTAAATAACATATGCACTCACTGACGTCTCCTACGAATGATGCCAGTTCTTGACGTCCAGGTAAGCAATTATTCATCCGTACTATTTATGCAAGTTTGGATATCCCATGTCATTCCCATTTTTCTGCCCAAGAACTTCCAATAGGATTCTCGAGAGTCAATTGGGATTATTTATTGATTGGGTTGATATAAATAATTTGTACGTATTTTGTAATTATTTATCAGGACAAGAAGCTCACTACTGAGGAAAGGACAGAGAAAGTGTAGACTAGCTTAATTGCGGCTCTAGCCCTGAGTATTTATGCAACAGATTATAGCCCTAATTGGTAAGGATTCTGTGTACAAGGAAAAACAGTCTACTATCTTTATTAGAGCGCCCTTAAAATCTCCGAACATTAAATCTACGCACTATAATATACAGCACAGGATAATATTTAAAGTGTTCAATAATGAATCCTTGTCCTTGCTCTTGCTCTTACATTGGAACTGACTCCCTGTAGTGAGAGTGGACTGTATTTGTTTATGTATTTTTACATACATGTACATACGTAAGTACTGTAATTGCGTGAGAGTTCAAGGTCGCTCTCAAGAGAATGTAATAAGATAAGACTTATCTTTGGAACACTATTGCTATAGCATATGAACATGAACTTTGTACACTGGTACAGTACAATCTCGTTATAATGTATTTCTTTATGTGGAAAGCATATTAGAAGATAGAACTCGATCTAATTTACACAGTGCTTACGAAAGCACTTATGACAATGGATAGTTATTATTTTAGGATGGACAAAAAATCCCTGTCCTCTGGGAAACCCTTGTAACGAGATTCTACTGTCTACTGTGCTCATGATGTTTGGAATGATTAAGACTTTTTAATCTTGTAGAGTCTTTTGACCCGTGATAATGCGTCAACTCAAGGGAAAGGTGAAGGAGACCGCTGCTCAGAGAAAGGAACGGAAGAATGAATTTCGGGCAAATAAGGAGAATATAATGAAAGTGGCTGTTCCAGCGTTAGTGGCAATGGCAGTTGTTATTGTTGTAATTGTGTACAGTGCAACTAGTCGACCGAAGTATTAGCAGATTGATAAGTAATTATACATATGTAAAGGATGTACCTTACAAAACAATTCAGTACTTTCTTCTTTTACAAAAAATTCCAAAAATGTAAGTTTTGAGCTTTACATTCGACGCTTTGAAACAAGTCTCTTAATCAGTATAATAATAGTATCTGTAGATCCAAAATTTTATGGTGAGTTAAAATCCTGTCATTTCAGTGTAGATAAAAAAAAATGAAGTTTGCTACAAAGTGCTTTTGACTCTGAATAAATACATATATTCTATAGTTATTACTGCATTAAAGCAAGCACTTTATTAATGTCCTCAATATCTGTAAAAGCAGTCATGAGTAGTCGTTTCCGCCATGGACCACTCCGTTTTAACAATTTTTACTCCTTGTGGGCCGGTAAGTTACATATGTGTACATATACCTCGGGATTTCAGAATCCGAAATATTTGAAGGATAAAATTCATGACATTTTATTGGTTAAATATTTAATTCATATCTTTATTTTGATTGGGGTAGAATAAATCATTAAGTTCTGGAAAATATTTCAGTAGGAAAAAAGATATTCTGGTTTCAAACGAAAGCTAGAGATACTTAAAATATACATACAACAAACTGCATTTTTTAATTTTGAGCACAATATATGCATATACTAGCACTGCACATCCAGCTATTGCTGGCTTTGAAAGGCTTCATAGCTTGTTGGTTCAGTCGAATAGCACATGATTCAGAAATACACCCCAGTTGTAAATACATTCATATTACATACTACAAATAAGCCGGGTAGTTAGCCTTTAAGGTAATTTGTAATCACATCACAATCGCAAACCAATAGGAGATGTTATCCGATAGCGGATCAAGCCACCACAGGACGGCAGGTGGTGGATAACCCCCATTTCCCAAGTGCAACACCGACGAAGTCTAGTGGTTTGATCCGCCAGTATTAAAATTCCATTGCCGAAATAGTTTTTTTCTAATAAAATATTTTTTAAATGACCTTTGCTCCTGAAATACAACTCCGTATGATTATAATCTAACATTACAGAACTTTTTTAAATATCCAATTTGCAATTTGTACTCGCAAAACTATAAAGCGTCTCTAGGAGAGAGAGTGAAGATTTATAAATGTCCCCTCATCGTCAAATCCTAGTATTAAGAAAGCCAGTAGCCTTATTAAAGCCTTTTTAATTGCAACAATTTACAAAACTTCTTTAAAACACAATTACTTTTGTATGTACCTTTACCGACCTTGATATTTTCTTTAGACTTATCCCTCGAAAAGCAACATACAGTTGTCTATGTGAAAATTAACGGCAACTTTACCAAAACTTTGTCCCCGACATTTATTAAGTTACTGTCTTTGCAAAGCGTACTCTAAAATGTCTCTTCTCTTTGATATAAATGGGTAGCCACCGTTTATGGCACTATAAATGTAGCCCGTGACAGTATCACTGCCCTTGCTACTACTTGCTAAGCCATAAGTATAACCTTTATGGTCATTTGTATCCGCGAACCTATAAAGCGCGTTTAGGAGAGGGAGGGAAGTTTTAAAATAGTCGCTTCATCACGCGCGTTTTATATTTTAGAGATAAGTTTAAATACTTACAGGTTTCAATTTATTTCTGTGAAAATTAACTTGGGACTCCTTTTAATTTTGCTATTAGCATAATAAAACTGACTTCTAGACTGGGAATGTTTTGAACTCCAGAATATGTACATACATGCAATGAATTTTGAAAGATTTTTCAAGAAAGTATTTGCTATTTCTGATCGAAGACGAAGACAAAACATGAAAGTTTTCAATCTCCTTTCCCTGGAAGTTATTTACAGACGATCCCTAATCACTAACTATGAGCGGTTGAAAACTTCCGTAATATAAATCATTTTTAAAGCCCGTCGTAAGAAATAAAGCAATACGATTTACTCAGGAAGCCTAAGAGCTACATCTTGATTTCAAAAACCCTTTTTCGCTAATAAATATATTTAGTTGATCGAACTAACACCTATAAACTCTCTATATGCAAGTTGTACAACGTTCTCAGAAGATCAAAATCATCCTCATAGGTTTTGCCTACGTAATTTTATGCTTGATTACACAATCCAGGAATTTAATAATTTTTACTCATATACCTGAGGATTTAATGAGCTTAGCGGGGGGTGGGGGGGGGAATAGAGGAGTTAATGTATCGCACAGCAGCGGCATTTATTTTAAAATTAAAAATTCGACATACTTAATTGACCCTAGTTTTTAGGGGCGACTTAGACGCACCTAGAAAGATGATCGTTGTCCGTCCGTACGTGCGTTTCCACGATAACTCTAAAACTAGTTGACCAATTCCGTCGAAATTTGTTCTAGACATTACTTATGTCAACAGGTAGTCCGAGTTATTATTTGGTCGAAATCGGTTGGATAGTTTTGGAGGAAAAAAATCCTGAAATTTCCAAATTTCAATTACATCACGGTTATTTCAAGCAATACGACCGATTTCGACGAAATTTTTCCTGGACATTACTTATGTCAACATGTGGCCTTGGTTCGTATTTGATTGAAATCGGTTGGTTAGTTTCGGAGAATAAATTCTTGAAATTTCATTATTAATCAAATTATTGTACGAACTAGAAATGTCGTAATAATGTAACTGTATTTGCAACTAAATTGAGCTAAAAAAATTCAATTTGCACTAATGAAAATTATTAAAATTCCTCAGTTACAATTTATAATGCAGGGATATCTGGTTGAACAAGATTTGAGTATATGTACAGGTGTATGTAGTAACATTGAACATGATCAACACATTCATAAACATCTGTCAAAATGTTTGTCAATAAAAACATATCTTAAAGTTTGTAACCTCCAAAACTCAAAATAGCCTAGGCCAACAAGAACCATCTATTTACATTACTTCCAAGTCATTACCAACTGTGACAATTCATTCGGGTAACATGCGAAATCCTGAGTTTCCCGTTCAATCCCTCTAAAATAATTCTACCGGCAAGCGTGGCGCCCTCTCCAGGCTCCAGAGCAGGGGCGAAGTGTGACTAAGATTTATTTTGGTATTAAGCCAAGTCCTCTTCTCTTATTTGCCCACAAAAAATATTTCCTAAAATTAAGCCTTTTTAGCAAATATAAGAGAATGCTTGAAATTACTACTATTTTGGAATAATTCAAAAATCGCAAGGAAAAAACAACAGAATACCGTCACGAATACAATCAAAAGCATTAAATGAGGTTTGGAGGGGGGGGTCCAGGAATAATTTTGGCTGTAATTATTGTAATTTGTAGGGTAGGTTTCATCCAATCAAAGATCCAATTGAACCCAGCGGACATTTTTATCCTTTATTTTTGCATTATTTGTAGAAGGAATTTACTTGACGAGTAAGTAAGTACTTGATCCAAAGAGGAGAGTTCTGGCCAGAGGGCTCAACAAACACAACAAGACTAGATCCTGCTCTTGGATTCAAGTAGTATTGAAAGCGGGAAAGGTGTAATGAGATTTAATTCTTTCATGCTAAAAATGTAATAAGCTTCACATATAGGTAAAGTACAGAAGGAGCACTAGGGACTTAGGGAGTACAGGAGAGATAGGAGCATCCTTGTGGCTTTCTCCACACAAAACAAATTGCGAACTTCGAATGCGAACTCTATAATTACTTATAGGAAGTTCCATCAAGGGAAAGTTCGCTTCGTTGTCTGTACTTTGTTTGGAGGATTTAATTAATAATTATTATTAGTAGTGGTGAAATGGCACGAGTACTTCAAAATATACAGACCCAGCTGACTCTCTTTATAAGAGGATCCTTGAAAGTCAGGAATTTTGACTCCTACAATGGGATGCACTTATAGGGAACAAAAATTAATAGGTGTGAAGGGGAATGTGAGGAAATAATTCTAACTTTGTTCATAAAATGCTCTTAAAAGGGATCCCTTATAGAGAGAGTTAACTGCATATATTATAAATATAGACGAGCCATACATATAAGTATTCCATAACACAATCTCGATCTCATCAGAGTCCACTTTACTGAGACACATGTGGTGTAATTTGAATTACAAGTATATCCCAAAGGTTATGGAAGAATGAAGACTAGTTTACTAAAGTGGACTAGCCGACTGTAGGATTTAAAAATGTAGTTAACTATTATGAAGGATAAATATTTGAGTTGTAGCATTTAATAATTGGTAGAGTTTAGGGGGTATTGTAGAAGAACCAGCCAAAGGTCTTGAGCTATTTCCATGTAAATTATGGAAATAGAGAAACCATTCAAATGTTCAGCATGTTCTTCGGTAAGTATCATTGAAAAGTTTTGTTTTGATGGGGTATTTCGGGTTGTTTCTATCCTGATCAATTTTGGGGGGAAAAAGTGTGCTATGTAATGTGTATTGGGAAAGGATGTTGTAGTATGGATAATTAATAGTATTTAGTATTTAGAGAGTAAATGAATGGGTAGTATAACTTTATAAAGATGAATTTGATTGTTGAATATATTGTAGCGTTTCACCAACGAAGACCATCTTCAAGTTCACAAAAAGCGTCACGAAATGTCATTAAATCTGAACAAGTCAGGGTTGAACCTCTCGGCTCCTCCGGATGGATTCGTTGATGAAACTCCAACTCCTACAAGGTTCATACGGAACTGTGAAGAAGTGGGACTGTTTCAGGATCTCCAGAATGTTAATCCATTTGATGAGCAATTTTCGAAGGCGACGAGTGCTACTCCATCACATGAGAATTATGAATTCAATTTTTCTGACTCAACTAAGAAATTACCTGATGATACTCTGAATACACCACAAGTATTTGGGTACACAGCAGCGACGTCGTTGCCCACTCCACCGGTGATTATTTCAGCATCTATTCAGAATCCGGGAGTGTCCACTACGGACACGTCAGGAAGCCCTGAACCTCAAGTGGAAAGTGACCTTCCAGATTCTAAATCGTTAGCAATTGCTTGTACGGCTGAAGAGACTAAAGTGGAGTCGACTACACCAGACAATGAAAGCTTTATTCCACCGATGTTTTCTATGCACGGCATTAGCAAAGCACAGTCTAAACTGAGATTAGATTTGACCCCTGTGACTAATTCATTCAATGAAGGATTCATCTCCGAGGCTATTACGTTATCAAAATTAAGTGAGGTGGATGGCATCGCGGACATTTCTGGGCTAGAGGACGATGAAGGGGATACTTATTCGGTCAACCAGGACCTTCGTCCCCCTGTGAAAATTTCTCGAAAGGAGGTGGATACAAAAAAGGCTGAATTGCTGGAAAGAAATCGCGCTGCAGCTTCCCGTAGTCGCGAGAGAAGGAAACAGTGGGTTTCTGGATTGGAGACAAGATGCCAAACACTCCAGACATTATTGTCTACCTCTCAAGCGGAAGTAGTTAAATTAAGGGCTGAAAATATTTTTTTACGGGAACAACTTTCGAAGCATGGAAGTTGTGATGTGACAAGATCAGAACCCAGGAGAGTGTCTGTGCCGCGAACTCCAGAGTTTCAACCGCAAATTCTGAAGCATTCCTCGAGTTCAGCCACACGAAGTACGCCAACCAACAATAATGTCATTACCATTTCACATGCAACATCATCGTCTGCTGCTGTTGTTACTCCTTCAGTTTCTGCCATAATGAAGCCAAATAATACTCCAGTTACAAATATTAAACCTAAACGAGGAAGACCTAGAAAGGGATTGGAAAAAAGAGCTGAGGGCATTTCCTTGCCAGTTTCTGTTTGTGCATCTTCTACAAACATTCCCAAAGTTCCTCATGTAACTCCTACGGCGGAGAGTCCCGTAAAAGTTGAAATCTTACCTGTAAGAACAGCTGATGGACGACCGCTAAAAAATGTATATATTTTTAAAAGGGGTCCTTAGAGCTGTCGTGGATCCCGTAATCCTCCCACTTATTGTGGATTAAGTTTTTCAATCGCATTTTTGTTGCCTCCGCACATTTTATAGTTTTTGCATTGCATTTTAATTTTCGATTAGCGTTTACGGTGATTAAGAAATATGATATTTTCTTGTGTTGTTCGCCAATTTCTGTGGTACGGCACTGTGACCGTTATCTAACTTGCTACCTCTTCAGTCAATCCATTTCCCTATTATACGCGTTAGTTTGAGTTTCTAAAAGTTACATGTTAGATTCGCTACAGGCACCTGTTACAATTAGACACGTTTTGAGTTTTGTTGGTGTTGTTCTTACTCCAACTAATCATTCAGGTTATTTCTTTGTTATTAAGAAATACGAATATTTAGATGAAATAATATAGATATCCATTTTGTCATTGTTTTTTCAAGTTCAAATCAAAGTTAAGGTATTAAATTTTAGTTTCGTCCTTTCCATATCAATTTCAGTGATAGTGCGCATTTCCACAGACGTTTTATCATTATTATACCATCCCTCAGGCTTTAATTGCTAAATGCTGGCTTGTTGTCTTTGTATGACCGTTTTGTCAATTAATGTATAAAGCTGAGCCCTGAAACTTGTGATTCTAACAGACTAAACACATCGCTATTACTTTACACTCTGTTTTGGTACGTTTAGAATCGTTACTGTATTATTGTCACCAGTAAGCACTATAATATTGTCGAGATTCGAATATTTCAATAAAGATTTGCATAAATAAAAACCAAACACTTTAATCTAACGCTGGCTGAGAAAATTTGGTATTGCATGAACATAAATAGTAACTTACGACTGCTAAAGAAAGTCAGTTCGCCTTTTAAAGTAATTACTGTTTCACCCTTTCGGCCTTCATGAGCTTGGAACTGCCGTTAGGGTAAAACAATATCATTAGCCATTCCTGATGATAATTTTATAACTCAATTAATCTACTACCATATATGACAGTTTTACTCGTGAGAAATCATGTGGAATTAATATTCCATTTTGGGGAACAGAATCACTGAATTATAAAGTTTTACTTAGAAATTCTTCTTTATTGTGTTCTGTGGGCATCATAAAAAAATGTCAGACGGAAAAATAAATTCACCGGGAAAAATCACGCGTCTTCAAGCATTTTAATACGATAAACACGGAGGAACTTATCTGCTCCGGCAGAAGCCAGCTGATTGTCGTCTGCAGGATTAAATCTCATGCGTTTGATTATGTTATGATGCGCTTCACTGTAAAAGATAAGACGTTAATGTGGGTGGTTCGTTTAAAATAAATTCCAGTAGTTTCTGCAAATGGATATTCTTATTGTTAGTACCTATTATCCAAAGTCTGAAGGACTGTTAGGCGCTGAGACATCTCCTTTTCATTGCGGAAGACATACAAATGTATTGTACCAGACTCAAGCCCAACAGCAATTAAATTGTTTCGATTAATAGAAGCAGCAGACACTGCAGCTGTAAAAGTTTGGTTGGCTGCTACTTCATACTTTTTTGGTTCCCTGTTTACCAATAATTAATAACAATAGAATATGAACAAACCACAACTTAATTTCATCAATGTAAAAAGAAATCCCTTACGTGACTTCAGAATCTTCTCGGCGAATCCATACTGCTAATTTCTTATCTCTAGCTCCAGTAACAAAAAAAGAATCACTTGGAGACCAAGTTCCAACCCATAAAGCCCTTGTGTGAAAATTTCCCGATTCAATTAGCTGCAAGCTGTAGGACTCATTCTTTATCACTTGCCACAAAGCCCAGGTTCTATCTCGAGAAGAAGACAAGAGTCGATCCCCTTTTCTAGAAAACTCTAAATCGGTGACGTTTAAATTATGAAATCGAAACTCTCCAAGGTTTTTCCAGTTTTCCGCTGACCTAAAGAATGTTTCAAAATGAATGAAAAAGGCTTACATGGCCTCAAATTAGATAGAATTATAATAGTCAACAAAAGCCGAATAATACCATAAAATGATGGCCGCAAACTGCTGCTTGCTGGCTTGAGATCCACTCGCTAATATTGGATCCGTGGATGAACAGGCTATGCAACATATTTCGTATACGTGGCCATATAATTTACTGACTTCAGGCCACAGAGTTTGTGATCGCAAAAAGTCTTCATCGAGTCTCGCATTTAGATTTAGGGTTTTGTAATACGTTGGATCAAAATTTTCGGAATTTCCAGTATCTTCAGACTGATTTGACAAACCAAGAGCTGGCAGGGATGCAGCGGGGGAAACATGTTCGAGAAAATCTACAGGTATCTCACTGGCGTTTTCTAAGTTCCGAGCAAACACCTCTGTAGGTTGGAATGCCCTTAGAATTTTCTCTTCTGCCCCTGATATAATATAATCCCCTAAAACCTTTGCAGTGAAAAGGTCATGCCCGTGAATCTGCGGCCGACCGATTTCATGCCAACGGTTATCTCCCCAAGGGGAATGCACTCTTGTTGTCTGATCTTCACTTGTTGTTACTATGTACTGCCCTCCTCGATTGTAGTCCAAATCAGAAATGGGACCAAAATGGCCGGTTACACTAGGTTTAAGAACCCAAGCCTCATCACCGCTACCAACCTTAACAATCATTAGAATTACGCTAGGTCGTTCGCACTAAATTCCAGTTAACAAGAACGAATAACAGATCGTTATTATAACTATAGTAATTATTACCTGCCAAATTTGTATAGCCCCTTGGAAACCGCATACAGCAAGATACTCTCCTGAACATTTTGCACCAAAACCTCCGGGAATTTGCCCACCAATCGTCCCAAAACGATATTTTTCCGACCACATGTTGTCCACTTTATCCCATATTATGATAGACTGGTCACTGGAGCAGGATACTAGCCCACCTGGAACATGCCAACCTTCATTTTTTGATTACACCTTAAAAACTGAAAACCCGACATGACGACATAGATTATGAATATTAGATTCAAGATTGGTTTAACCGCGGGCGATACAATAATATGCCCTTACCACCTATCGTATTCAGTGTTTGTATTACTTATATTAATTTGAGAACGCTAAAAATAAAAATGTCTCTTTGGAAAGGTCAATTACGCATAATATATCACCTTCTTGATTCGCATCAGAGGTGCTCCAGTGCAAAGAATTGATCCATCCTTCATGACCCATTATGATAGAATCAAAAACGACATTGTACTCTCCGAATTTATGCACCTGAAACTCAAACTCGCTAACTTCTATTTGCGACGCTGTGAATCTCCAAATGGATATAAAGGAATCTTCACCTCCAGCAGCCATTAATATCTCATCCCGATCTATAAAATAATACGTTCGTAAGAACTATATCGACAGTATGCTACACCATACTCTCAAACACTTTAATGCGTGCCTTACATGTAGCAAAACTAATACATCTAACCCAGTCTTCATGTTTCTTCAAAGTCAGTTTTGGTTCCAACTGTATTCTTCTACTACTGTCATCGGTACTAGCCCCATTTCCGTACAAAACGACAGATCCATTATCCATACCCAAAGCCAAAACAATATTCGTTCCGGGTTTCTCAAATTTTTGGAAAACCAAATCCAAGGCCACAGACAGTTTCAAGTCAAATTCTTGAACAACTTCCACATTTTTTTCTACAATATATAAATTACTCCAATGAAATTAAACATCGTGAACAACTTTGTAAAACAATACAAAATGATTACCACTCGAAGAAAAAATCACCCCTACCCCGTATATTTAGCTCAAGTATAACAACTTTTGACAACGCTGTAATGCAACCAATCAACACGGTGTTCGAATCTTGACCGATGGCATCGCACACAGTAATAGACCCGCTTTGAAGCTCTTTGGTAACAAGGGGCTCATAAGAAAAGTCACAATCGCTTTCTCCTTTACCCCAAAGAGTAACTGATCCATCGGAGCCGCAGGACACCAGTCCGCCTTCATTAATTCTACAATCAATTTTAAAATCATTTTTTACCCACAAGTCCCCAGTTTATCTTAACATCAAAACGTACAATTTAATATCAATAACACAATCCAAGAAATATATCAACTTACGGGAATTTAATTGTACGTACGCAGTTTACTCTTCCCCCATGAGCCACGCTTGTTCTCACCACTTTTTCTTCCTGGAAAAATGTATAGCGAACGTCATCCACTGACCAATTAATAATGAATTAATTTATAATAAATAAACCTAAGGTAAGTCAAATTCCAGTAAATTAACTATGGATGAAATTGAATAGTAATTTTATAGCAGGACTCGGAACAGATTTAATAATTACCTCAAGATCGTAAAATACTAAAGCATTATTAGCACCATACACTATTAAATTCCGCGTGGGGAAATCAAAGCCATTGTAAGTGCAGTTGCAACCTGCGGACGTGTACTCTGCTTCTACTTGTAAAGCTGGTGATGGCATCTTCACCTCTGTACACAAACGACGAAGGACACTTTTGACACTTGACACAGGTCAGGAGATCAGTTCATCACTATAGGTGAGAAATAACTATTCTTACTACACAAAAATACGTATGTACACGAACAATATTTATACGTTAGTCATAGCCACGCCGCACTTCCCTCGTGTGAACGTCCCTTCACTTTCAACGCATTCGCGGTTCAAGTAACATGACTTACATTCCAGCTTTCACAACATCACAACTGTCAATGCAGTAAATATACGCGAGTTGTACACAAATAGTCTAGCACATTGATGGCAGACGGAGAGCAAAAAAATATGCTTCTATTTAAAATTTAAAATACAATTTAATCAATTTAATTTACGAGTTTGACAAGTCCTCCCCTTCCTTGCCTTGTGTTGTATATTTCATAATCACATATATATGTGCATTTCAAAATCAAAGTTTTTACTGACAGGTTTGTGCTGAGCAGACCCTTTATAGGTTAGGGGGTTTTTCAGCATAAATAATTAAATAAAAATAGAAAATCTGATTAGTAAAAGGACCATGGCTGAGTCAGATCAGAAGGACCCCCGACGGTAAAAGTAATTGCTAAGATTAGGAAGGAGCGATCTCAGTGTGCTCGCGCGTCCAATACAATAATTAGGACTACTTTGACATTTCATACCCCTGAAACAAAACGTTTCCGAGATTCTTTAGATTTCTTATCCACGCATGGAAATTCCTGTGAAGGCTAACTTTCATAAAACTAAACAGGAAATAGCAACGCTGGTTTCGAACGTACAAGAGCGGAAACAGAATACAAACGAATCAGTCGGTCCTGAGCTGCCGAGGCAGAAGGACTTGGAGACTTGAGATCTCGGGTGCCTGAGCGTGGGTCTCTGGAGAAATCCCTGGGAGGGTGGTCGGAGTTGACCACTGTGACCCGGTGGGTTTCACGGTGGCTGGCTATGGACATGGACGCTGTGGTCCAAAGCTGTCTACAGCGGAGAGCTATAGCTGCTGTGGCCCAAAGGGCTCCACAGTGGAGCTATGATTGATGTGGTCATACGTGGCCACAGCTATGGTAGCTGTGGCTCGACGGGACTCCTTGGCGACCCCTGTCATGATTGTAATGTTGATGGCATTCCTATAGGTACAATGTTGCAACCTCCATAGTTTTTAGTTATTTAATAACTAAATAATATAATAAGGATTTCTCATAAAACCGTTTAATAATATAATCAGAGAAATTTTTCAAAAGCACGTTTGTGTTCCATAAGTATTTTTGTTAGAGCTTGGCATTTTTTACCTTCCAAACGAATTCGACTTTTTTTTCGATCAAAATTAAAAACACACCATGTAAACCTACTCAGATCTTCTGGATTCAGATTTTTTTAAAATCTAGTAATTAATGCAATGATTGGAAACGATCGGAAATCAGAACTCGGAACTGGAACTACTGTCAACATTGAGCTTTTGCTTCAAGTTGTGTATGTTCCACGTGTAGGATGGTTAAGTATGTACTTCAGGCAGTTAACCAAAAACGACAGTTAGTTACTAAATTGGCGAATTTGCAAAAAGGAATAAAATCATCAGAGTCAATTTGCAAGTCAAATTCTCCGGTTATTTGCAAACGTAATAAATTAGCAGGTAGATTATTGCATTTTCTTATAATCTGCGTCAATTTTTCAACGGAGTGTGTAATTCGCAGAGTTTTCCAAAAATTGTACCAACGTAATATTCTAAGAATAAAGTGATGACTGGGTTATCCAATAATCTTTGTGGTCAGAATTATTTTATAGAGTTAATTGTGTCATTTTGGGTCAAGAATTATTAATTGTTATTATTATACAAGCAACGAGAATCCCACTTTTTCAAATGACAGTCGAATATTCAAGCAAAGTAGCCACAGCCACTGGAGCCATCGGTTTCGTTAGACTACTGTTCAGGTGATAGTTGTTAGCAATTTCTACACCTTTTATCCACTTTAACTTTTTATGTACAAAACATAAAATGCAAAAAAGCAAATAGGAAATAATAATAACTCAGACCAATTAAAGTCTAACATGGGATTTCATGTAAAACAGATGGACAGGCAGTATTTACAAAGTGGTCTGGCTCAGCCTCTTACTCTACATGATGCTGTTCTTTTTTCTGAGTTACATGTACCACTATATTCTTGACAGGGGACAACAGAGGTAAGTTCATTGAGGAACGTGTATCATTGTCACTTGTCACATGTAAGTAATTATGCTATGTATGTATCTGTTATAGAATTTTTGAAAGAATCTGTGTTTTCTGTCGACGCTATGTTTCCACCATCCCTTTATCATTCATTTTGGGCTTCTACGTTGACATTGTGATGGATAGGTAATTAAAGGTTAAAACCCATAAAGGAAGCATGGAGAGTGTCACTAAAAGAAATAATCTTTGATGAAGTTTGCTTAATGCTCATTGTGTAGATGGTGGGGTCAGTTTACAAAGATACCTTGGCCGGATGGGGTTGGGTTTGCTGTGATAACCTCCGTCAAAGGCACGGTGAGTAATGACAGTGATCGTGGGGCACCTTAAGACTTTTAAATTCCTTGCACTACACAGATACAGTAGATCCAAATTGTCATAAAATGCTTTTGCAGAATGACAAATCCCGACTAATTCGGAGGACAATCATGCGTTATGTTAACTTGGCCTTCGTGATGACCATGCAGTTGTGTAGTCCACCCTGTAAAGAGCGGTTTCCTACTTGGGATCATTTCGTAGAAGCAGGTAAATAGCTTAATTGATCCCCTCCTATATACAAAATATAGACTAACTTTATGAATTTTTCTCAAATATTTTTTCATTATTTGTAGGTTTTTTACTTGAACAAGAAAAAGAAATCATTGAGCATTTAAGTGAACACACAGACGAGCCAAAATACTGGCTCCCTCTTGCCTGGGCTGTGAATGTGGCAGCAAAGTCAGTAACGTTATTGAATCCCATATTTAGTAGATAAATATCTAGTCGTAAATGCTATTCATTTTAATTATATTTAATTGTGTAAATATCCTTTGGAAACGAAATGCAGAATTGAAGATCCTTTATAGAGAGCAATTTAAAACTCAATTTGATTACTAATTTTGTTTAGAGCACGGAAGGAAGACAAAATTTATGATGACGTTTCCTTTTGCTACTTGGTCAAAGAAGTGAACGCTTTCCGCACAAAATGTCAAACTATTTTGTGCTATGACTGGATATGCATTCCTATTGTTTACACACAGGTTAGGTAATTACTGTGAAGATCCTATCTAATATAAATTATGACTAACAATAAGAAGTAAATGTCTTCATTTGCAAGTTTTGTTGCAATCGTCAAAACTGCTGAAAAGTATGTAATTATGTGGAATGTAAACAGTAAACACCTACAAGGGTGTTTAGAAATCAAAAATTATTCAATAACATTTTAGAAGCTAGAGCTAACCTCTGTTAGAAGCAACAATTAATAAGCAGTAAATAGCACAGAAGCAAATGGAGCTCATATTTGAATGTACTCAATTGCACTCAACTATATTATTTTAAAAGTATATACATATGTAATCATGTAAATAGATGTGCACAATGCACAATCTGTATTTGTATAGAATATAGTAATAAGATGTTTCGAACATGAATTTGTTCTGTTAAACTAATTAAATGTATTTCAGGTGGTGACCATTGCCTGCTACCTTTACTTCACTTGTATGGTGTTAGCAAGGCAGTTTCTGGAATCCTCAGAGTTTGTCGTTGGTCAGGAAGGCGCAGAATTTAATGTGATCGTCCCGATCTTTTTATTTGTTGAAGTTAGTGAGATCTAAGACAGATTATCAGTTTGATACAAATCAAGATACTCTCTCGCTAAATTCATACTTTCTGATAATAATATTTTACTATATTAGCAAAAATATTTAAATTACATCTCGTTAACGACAATGCTATTTTTTCGTCGTTCAAAGTATATTATATTAGTTAGTATATTATATAAGAGCCACATTTTTCAGCCGTAAGCTGTGCTTGTGTACAGAGTTCATATATGTTTTTATTCTCATTCTATTTTTTCAGTTCTTCTTCTACTTTGGTTGGTTAAACGTTGCTGAAACACTGGTCAATCCGTTCGGAAGTGATGATGATGACTTTGAAGTGAACTACTTGATTGACAGACACCTTAAAGTTTCTTATGCTATGGTGGATGACATTACATCGCTTATGCCGGAGATGGCCCAAGATGTGTACTGGAATGAAAAGGGTGGTGTTGAGCTTCCATATGCCCGAGATCAAATGAAACTGAAGAATCGAACTGAAACATTCCAGGGGTCTGCAGCCTCTGAAGTAGTGAAAGGCAAGGGAGGTAGCTTTGTGGTTGATGTCACTCCTGAACTAAGTGCAAAGAATATCATGGGCTCAGGAAGTTTAGCTAAAAAAAGTGGGTTACTTGGGTCGAAGCATAAATTGCCAGGTACGGCCGCATCATAATTTAGGTAAATATGAGAGTTTGCTCTGTTTTTCCTTTCCTGGTATTTTAAAACAATTGTACTATTCTACACTTTCTTTCAACGAATGTCGCCTACAATTTTAGAGCATCTCCATGATCATAAACACCATCACCATCACTACCGCCACACTTCTGAACACATTACAGGCAGCCATAACGATCAGCATCACCCACTGCCACCATTCACCTCAAACTCTAGTAACGACCCGAATAAAGCAGATTTATTGAATGTTCGAGAAAAAGAAGTGAATCTTCCAGAGAAGCAATCCAGTTATCATGTGTCATTTTCGAACCCCCGACTATCCGATGGTAACAAATACATGTCTGTATATTCTCTTGAAGAGCAGTATGTACTATAATTGTGATAATTCTTGAAAAATGTTAATTCCAAAAACCAAACACTGTACACTGAATATTGCAGGGGATGATATCCAAAATCAAAAGCAAGAGAATGTAAATACTCAGGATATTACTCTATCGGAGGTACTGTTACCTGCCTCTCGTTTAGAAAATAACCAACCAGAAGCTCAGAAAAGCTCCGTTGACAGCTATGCACCTGCTTCCACAGTTCGTGAAAATAGTCATTTACCAAGTGATCCTCAACATGAAATTATTGGACAACTCAGGAAATCAAATCACGCAATTCCTATCCAGCAACCCACTACGGCTAACATTGCTGAAGTCGATCCAGAAATGTATAAACCCAGTACTGCCTTTTTTCTGCAAAAGTTCCCAATAGTCCCTGCTGCCTCTAGTCAAAAAAGTGCACCAAATCAGCCTCAAGCTGTCACGACAAATCCAGTGGCTGAGCAAACCGGGGAGTCTGTTGATGTGGAAATGCTAGAACCCAGTGCAACTTTACTTTTGCATAAATTCTCAAAACTAAGAGACAAGTTCAGGAGGAGTGAATGAAAAGTGTCACTTGTAGACTTTATATACATGCAAGTGTCGTTAATAATAGTGCTGAAAAGAAGCTAAAGATTTGAATGCACGTGCTTGCTTTCAATTTTGCTTAAAATATTTGGGAATGAATACTATGACTATGAGATGTTTCGGGGGATGGGAGGTTGTTTGTTTGAGGGATGGAGATTTGTTCAATCGTACAATAATGTTATTTAGTAGAGAAATAGTAAGTCTTACTTGAACACAGTAAACAGTGAATAAATAAGGTTTTTGAGATTCAGAAATAGCAAACGATTTTTTTCACCAGTATTTAAAAAAATATGCCCCGCTCCACTTTTGGAAAGAATCCTTCAATCATTCATTTGAGATTAAATTTATAAAAATAAAAAATTTTGATCAGAGAATTTTGATAAATTCAAGCTGTTTTTATCAATTAAATTTATTAATCTACTTTAAGCTTACAGTAGAAAGGGTTTAAATACAAAATATTTGCTCATAAACGTTGGATTCCATTTATTTCAACATACATTTAATTAATTATGCCCAGATGCACAACGACTACGATTATGATACGATGTAATCCAAGCATAATTAATTTAAAGTAATGAACTATGTAATTTTAATTCAAATTATTATATAATTTTTGGTATTTGGCTGCGGCAGCTGAAAAAGTGGAAATTTCGTGTAAAGTGACACCTGACACCTCCGCAACTTGAACTGTGTGAATGAGTGATATGACGCGTTCCGGTGAGGATTTATACAAGTAACAGGTGGAACAATAAACGGTTCTAAAAAATGGCCATCTTTCAATATGGCTATCGGATGGTACTTGCCATCATGTGGAAGTCCTGGAGAGTGCGTAAACGTCATTGGGTCCGCACAACGGTTGAAATCTTCGCTCCAGTCCTTCTAGTACTGCTCTTGGTCTCTGTCCGAGCAGTCATGGAGGAAGATGAATTTCCAGAAGATTCATCCAAATCCACAACCTTTGTAGCTCATGATATGAAGGTGAGGGGACTTTTGTAACGTTTAGAATTTAAATTTTCTGGGTTGAAATACAATCGGATAATTTTATGCCAGATAGATATTTTTACGCGGACATAATTCCAGGAAATAATAATAAACATTGTAGATTCGGATGCAGTACACTATTTTTGGTATCCCCTCCACAATTTTAAAGGGACAAAATCAAACAGTAACTATCCTTGATTTTCAACAAACATTCTCAAACCCTAGCTTTGTTCCGGTTAGAAGAATTCTTATCACTCGAGGAAGTGAATTTCCTGTATATTTTATTTACTGAGAAATTGAAAAACATTCCGCGGAATTTCCCCCCATGTTTTATCCTGACGTAAAAATATCTGCCGGAGTTTCCCCCAACTCCGAATTAAAATAGCTTCAAAGAAACATTACTGACACTCGAACTTAAAAATCTCACAGTACCTCGTTCGCCAACTTTGCCAAATTAGTTGTGGGGTAACCCCAAACATGCGCTCTGTCCTGGCCTACGCACCGAGTGATGACAAGCATCATAGCTTTGTCACGAATCTAATGCTAAAAGTGCAGGATTATGTGACCGAAAACAACGCCGAAATAGGTCAATGTGACAAAATGATACTTTCGGTATATATTTTTTTTAAATTCAGGGAAATTACTTTAAAGTGCCGAAATGCTAAAGTGTAAATCTTGTCTGCACAGATGTCTTAGGATTTGAGTCTGAGACCGAAATCGAGGCCTTCAATGCTATGATTGCAGTTAACAATGACACTGACATCAGTTCAGAAGTTCCAGTGAAGACTAAGCTACTAGGGGCCGTTATTTTCTTGAATCATCCACATCGTGATGACTCCCAAACGGGGGAACTTGTTTACAAAATTCGACTGGTCGATCAAAAATTCATAACGGGGAAAACATTCGCTGATATGGAATTCCCTGGACCTGGCAAACGTAACCCGATGTTTTGTATCAGTACATTATAATGTCTTAAGCTGCTCACCAATTGTTAACCTTTCCTTGAAAGACTACAGAATTTACGAAACCAGCGGCTTTCTCGGGCTTCAACTTGCCATAGATCAGTCCTTTCTGGAATTAGTTCATGGCCGAGCTGCTCTGGGTTACAAAATTGAAATGCAAGCCTTCCCGTATCCCCCGTTCGTACATCTGGAGAAGACCCATTTTACAATGATTTTGTCCATGCTGCTCCCAGCAGCTATCATCATTGGGTTTAGCTATCTCGTTACGAACAGCATTACGGAAATTGCCAAAGAGAGAGAATCCAGGGTTACGGTATTTAAAGAAAATTTTACAAAACCCATTAATTTTGTCGTCGGTGAAAAGGCAGAATCCGTAAATACATTTTGATGTTTCCTTGCAGCACTTCTTGCACATGTTGGGTCTAAACGAGATGGGTTACTGGTTGGGTTGGACGGTGAATTTTTCTATTCCAGCTTCCATATCAATCCTAATGATAGTGGCACTTCTAACACTGAACTTGTCAGGAGATGGAGCCGTTTTGATTTATTCCTCTGTGGGACCCATCTACCTTTTTCTCTTTGTTTATCTTTTTGCCGCCGTTTGGTTCTGCCTCTTCATCTCCACGTTTTTTAATTCCAGTAATCGGAGTTTCCCAGATGCGAAGATAAAATTATTTTTTCGTACAATGACACTGATTTTTATGATTCTCAAGAATAAATGTTGGAAACAATAATTTCAGGTGGTTTCGCAAATTCCCTTGGTGTCCTCGCTTGGATGGCTAGCTTTATAATTCCGGCACTATTGATCGGAAACAAGCAACGATTTTTGGGCAGTCAACTGATGGCATCCATCTTACCAAATATGTGTCTGTACTGGGGATTTCATACTATTGCAAACTGGGAGGCTCGAGGTAAAATATCGCGCAGTGTCAATAACGAAATCCGTTCATGATTTTATCTTATGAGGCTCTAAGCTATTTAAAATTCATCCTTAGTAGCTTTTCTCAAGTTAGTTAGCCAATCAACTGCAGTAGGTTTAATGAAATTAATGATCAATTAAAGTAATTGGCATCCGATGGAGCAACATGATCGAGTACCCGAGCACTGTGGAGTCACAGAACATGGCACTGATAGTCACCGAACTATTATTCGATGGATTTTTCTACATGATACTGACTGTGTTCATGCGGAAAAGTAATTTTAGATCCAAGAGACTACGAAATCCGTTAAGCTTGATTTATGACGTAAGTTTAAACGACAAGTGTCGACTGTTTAAACGTTCGAAGAAATAAATTTCCAAGTAAAATTATTTATTAAAATAAAAAATGCAATTGCTTATTTTTCTGAAAATCCAGGCCCTTTACGACGACACGCGTTTCCCCGAATGCTTAGCCATCTTCCGACGTGGTTCGGCTTGTTGCAGGAAGAAAAATAAGAGGAAAGGCAGGCGCCCTCTGGGAATGGATATTAATGAGCACTCCGCCATCGGGATCCTGCGCACTAAAGTCTTGGGAGCTTCTGGCCTTTATGGTACCCCTTTGTTTAATGCGCTGCGCTTTGACACGGAATTGTTTGAGCGGGAGGTTTTAAATAAGGGTGCGGGAATCAAAATCAGAAACTTATCGAAATCCTTCAAAGGCGAGTCGGTCATCAAGGGTCTGTCATGTGACTTTTACAAGAATGAAATCACTGTTTTACTGGGACCCAATGGGGCTGGGAAGACAACGTTAATGAATATTTTGACAGGTACCCGAACTTGGACATTTTAAATGTCAAATACTTTGAAATTCGTCAGTTGACATTGGATACGATACCACTCAGAATAATGTCAATACTATTTACTAATATTAGGGATGTTGGACCCTGAAGAAGGAGCGGTTTACATTAATAGATACGATATTCGGGATTACAAAACCGAAGCTCGCCGTAGTATTGGACTTTGTCCCCAGGGGGACATGCTTTTTGAAGAACTCACCGTCATGGAGCATCTAATGCTTTTTGCATGGGTATAGAATTGTGTCAACAAATCCATAATAACGATATTAAATACAGTACAGGAATGTTATAAAATATGTATGTAGTTGCGCGGTGGAGTCTGGCATGATGCTCGGGTAGAGTCCAGACGGCTAACAACTCAATTAAATATGAGAGACGTTGCCAAAACTCAAGTAACGAAACTTACAGGTGGGCAGAGGCGTAAACTTTGCTTCGCCATTGCTGTCATTGGTGGCCCGAAGGTACAGAAATTTCCTACATGCGAATTCGTTGTTCTGCCAAACTGTTAACTTTTCTATTCATGTTTGGTTGCAGGTCATTCTTTTGGATGAAGTCACTACTGGAATGGATTCAGAGAGCCGAAAAGCAGTTTGGAATATCTTGCAGGTATGACCGCGCGTTGGCTTGAATGTTAGCGCAAAACATCGCTTAATAACAAGTTTTATTATTTTACTACTACGTTTTCTATTATTTGGGTTAAAGAAACTACGTGAGGACAGAACAATTCTATTAACAACACATTCCATGGAAGAAGCAGATGTCCTTGCTGACCGAATTGCCATAATGAGCGACGGGACATTAAAAAGCTTCGGAACGCCCCAATTTCTTAAAAAAGTTTATGGTTCGATATTGAATATTTTCACTTAAACCGTCATTCGCTTGGACTAACCACTTGTATTAAGGACTAAATGCGATGTCCTATAAAATAGGTAGCGGCTACACTTTGAAGTTTCGAGTGGCAGAAAAGAGCGCCGAAAAAATGTTGCGCATCATGACTACCGTCATTCCTGAAGCTCAGGTCCGAAGTAGGGAATTATGTGTAGGTGGGGAGGATATTTCTTTCCAGGTCTCCGCGGAGTACGCTCCAATGTTTCCAGCCATTTTCGATCAATTGCATTTGCGCAAAGACTTCCTAGGAATTCATTCCATTGATATACACCAAACGTCGATGGAGGAAATATTTTTGGGGTTGGAGTTTTTTATTCTAATAGTTGCCTTGAGTTATTGGCTTAAACTCCAGCCGATGCTAAAAACAGGCGAAATTAGATTTGATCCCAAAATAATTATTTTTAGAGTCAAAGAAACGCTGGAGTTTGACGCAAGCAAACGGGAGAGAAAAGATAAATTGCGAGACACTGTTCGAAAACATATGGGACCTAGAAAAATCATGAGTATCGTGAAATTAGCTTACTCGAGATTCAATATTCTCTTACAGAAACACCTCTGGATGGCTCATGCCAATACCTTAATTTTCGTTTTCCAGGTAATTTTGTTTGTATTCCAAGGAAAGTAGCTGGAAAGTAGTACAAAAGATATTGAAATTAACTAGAATTGTGATTTGAAAATTATTGAAAAAATCCATATTGCATTGTATAGTATGCCCTTCCTCTCGCACTGGTCATCTCGGGAATTGCTGGTGCAAATCGTGGTTTTCGTAATAGAGATTTGGATCGCTTTAGTCAAATGAAAATATCTCTGGATGACTATGACGATCCAATTTCGTTATTCAACATAGCCGACGAGGTATGATTCAAAAAGCGCTGCTACAAATCTCAAGCGCTTTAATATTTACACAACATTCCCACAAACTTTATCCACAGGACTTGTCCCTCGCTTGGAATTCTGTCATTGGCCACGGTCAGAGGTCAACTGAGAGCAGAAATCTAATGATGACGTTACATGATGTTGGTATCGACAATGAGAAGGACTATAGGAAGCAGTATATTATTGGGGCAGGGGCTGATAGTACATTGATCACGGCGCTGTTCAACACAGTCCCGTATCATGCGGCGCCACTGGCGGCCAACCTTGTTAGCAATACCTTGCTGAAATACCTGGAGCCCAATCGTAGTCTTTCCATCACTGTGGAAAATCATCCTATGCAGGCTGCGTCAAGGGTAACACAGAGTTCGGGTAAAGAAGTTCAATTTTTAAAAAATAAGTGCATTTTAAAAGTTAAATTCCAAATAGGAAACCTTGGACGTGGTGAGTGTGGAAGGTCAGAGCGCGGTGATTAAAGCATTTTGTTTCTACATTGCCTACGCCTTGGCAATCGTCTGCGCCTTCATTGCACTTCGGCCTTTGAAAGAAAAATCTTGCGGGGTAAATGCTCGAATGTCCTCACAGTCAATTCAGGATCGTATTGTTTTTGTTAATTGTTTGTAAACCTTTCATAACATCTAGAGCCAGCACATACAGCTAATGAGTGGGACGCATCCGTTTAGTTTCTGGTTTACTTACCTTCTTGTAGATGGTGCTTATCTCCTGACGCTATCAGGCGCTGCGCTTCTACTTGTTTGGCTCACAGAAGAGAGTACTCTGTACACCAGACATCTTGGATCGCGTAAATTCCATTTTGAATGTTGTTTAAAAAATTAATTTGCCTAAAACTTGGAGCTCAATGATTTTAATTTTATTCTAGTTACCCTTTTCCTAATATTTTCCGTTGGAGGCTATGCCTGCATAAATTTCTCCTACTGTATGATTCACATCTTGAAGAACCCTGGTGCTAGTTTCGGATGGTTCAATGTGTTTCATCTTTCGGCAGGTAATTCCAAACCAAATATTAAAAACCATCACTTGAAATGAAGATTTCTAAAAATATTATTTATCTGTTTTGAAAGCTTTCTTCAGTTTCATAATTTACCAAACTCATCCGGAAATCAACGATTTATTGTCCTGTACGTTCTACTGGTGCTCCATTCCTTTCCCCATCCCTTTTGTGGTCCATGCGCTGCATTCCTTTGCAAAAGTCGTCATGTACAATAGCCGATGCGCTGTGGTTGCAGAACATGTCTTGGAATCCATTTGCGACAAGAGTGGGTCATATAAATACCTTCCTGCATATGGGTGCTGTGGTAAGACCCTACCATTTGAACTTGAATTAAACCATTAGTATACTTAAGTCCGCTACTGTGAATCTGGAATCCAATGATGGAAATTGATTCAATCCTTAGCAAATTGCGACACCAGTAGTTGCTTCAAGCCAATGTCTTATTTCTTCACGTCTTTCAACGAGGCTGGGTATACAATCTTCGGCGACTTGATTATGCTAAGCATAACCGGCACTGCATATTTTATATTAGTTGTCCTGGTGGATGCGGGTTACTTTCAGAAAATCGAAAGATGTTGTCTGGCGGCTCCGGCTGAGGCATTTGATTCCGATGATATTGAACTATCGTCTTTAATGCATGAAAGTGCTGCTCAAGAGGCGGAAAAAGTTCGGAAACTAGTTGGATTAGGTTTGCTTTAAAATAGTTATTAACTCCTCTCAAGATATCGTAAGACTATGAAGTAGTTTTTCAAAATAACATAAATTTTTTATAACTCAAGGTGACACCGTACCAAAAAATACGGGTGTTCTGGTGGACGGAATCTGCAAGAATTATGGTTCCGTTGCTGCTGTGTCCAATGTTTCCTTTTCAACTAAAGCCGGAGAATGTTTCGGAATTTTGGGCTTGACAGGTGCAGGGAAGACTAGCGTATTTCAAATTCTAGCCGGAGCTGAAATTCCTGCGGTGGGGGATGTCTATTTGCTGCCATATAGCCTACTTGGGGACAAACGAGATGTAAATCTCTCACACATTTTTTCCCATACATGTGCTCCTTTCATTCGGATTTAAAAATAGAGTGATTCTTTCAGTACTTGTCTTGTTTGGGTTACTGTTCCCAAAAGAGCTGTTTACTGGGAGACCTGACAGGTCGACAATTGCTCGTGTTGTATGGAACACTCAGAGGGATCTCGAAGGAGGACTTACCTCGAGAATGCCAATACTGGCTCGCGGCTTTAGGTTAAATGAGCTACGACTTCATCAATTATGAATCTTATCATTTCTGATTTTACGTTAGCCACAAGCGTCAATACCATAGACGTTGTTCACCTTTCGCATTTTAATCAACTTATGTCAAGATATTATTTATAATGGAATGTGCATAGGTCTTGAAAATGATGCGGACCGTCAGTGCAAAGACTACAGTGGAGGGATGCAGAGGAGATTATGCGTTGCTACTGCTCTGATAGGTGACCCCCAGGTCATCATGTTAGATGAGCCAACTTCGGGGGTAGATCCGGCTGGGAAGCGTCATCTTTGGAATACTCTACAGCGTCTGCAAAGAATCGGGAAAATAGTAGTCCTAGCCTCTCATAATGTCCAAGAGTGTGAAATCCTTTGCGGTCGTATTGGACTCCTGATTTCTGGACGAATGCGGTACGTGGATTCGACTGTAGAAGTGAAAAAAATGTTCTTGAATGGTTTCACCGTCTCCTTCCGATTTAAACACTCTGACAAGGGAGAAAGTTTATTTCCCATTGGAGATCTGAAGCAAGAGATTGAAACGGTACTGGGGGAGTGCATTCTGAGAGAAGCTCATGTGGTAAGGAGCTCCAAATAATAATATCATTTGAAAACTCGGTTACAGTTAAAAACAGTTACTCTTATCTTGAGGTAACATTATCTTAACATCTTCTTAAAAATATGAGGGAATTCCTTTGAACGTTTTAATTATTACAGACCATGCTTCGGTATCTGATCCCGCAACGAGGTCAAAATTGGGGAGATCTTGTTAAGAAATTAGAATCCATTCGAAACGGTCTGGATGGAGTTGAATCTTACAGCATTACAGATAGTTCTTTGGAAGAAGTTTTCCATGCTTTGGCAGAGATGGATTCGGATTCTAGCAATGTCCTCTCCACTACTAGAATAACATGTCTTCAACAATGCTTGATGGGGAAATGTTGTGCGGATGACTATGCTTGAAAATCTTTTTATTCCTCGGAATAAAAACTCGAAATTGCGATTTTATTAATTTTAATAACTATAAATCAATTAACACACGTTCCATAATAATTATTACGGAACTAACGACACTTCAGCAATGATGTGCATACAGATACATTTTAATATCTACATCAATTACAGGTGTGGACGTACATGCACTCCACAGTGGACATACAATAATAATTAGAGTGAAAGTTGTAACTCTGATGTACATAATCACAAAATTATTCATATGTACTTGGGTGTAATTCTATTATTGACCTAAGTATCGTAAGTATTATTATTGCCTGCAGTCTTCAATGTTTCTGTACGTTTTTTAGGGGCATAGAATTCACAGCAACGGGAAACACTGTGGGGAATATTTCCTATTTGTTAGGGCGCGTCTCTAAGCAACGTCTTTTTCGGATCGATTCCTGCACATTAAAGGCTTACAGATACTTTCTCAGTCTTATGAACCAACAACATTACAATGTCATATCTAGACTACTTGCTCTTGAAAGTTACAATGAAATAGATTGACAAAATATTTACTGTCAGGAGCCTACTTGGGCTACCCGCGGTCAATCTTTAATTTACTAGTTAGTAGGCAATAACTGAAACCTTTGAATCTAAGTTTTAGCCAGTTTAAGTGAACCATGGCAAAGATGACGGACATCATAAAGTTAGTTGTGAGCGAATTGGCCAAGGAACCGTTCAACAAAAAGTTTACCATAATTTCCTTTGACTCACTTAAGCCCGAAGCTCTATTGCAAGTAAGTTCCAATATGCTTGGAATAACTGCTTGTCCCAATATGTCCCAATATGCTTAGATTGAAATAAGAAACTTTTAATACGATTGAATTATAAATTGTTTTATAATACTTAAATCTTTAGATTTTGGACGATGTTTTGGCGGAAATTGAAGAGACCCCTAAGGTTGACCTTAGGGAAGAGCCCGTGGAAGATACGGTGATTCGAATGGTAAACACTCTCCGGGTACTCAAATATCGTCCACCCGAGGACAACCCGTGAGTACAGATTAATGAGACTTCAATAATTTGATGTGGTAATGATGATAAACCTATTGTCGCTGTATTTGTTGTAGATCAGCCTTACGGTCCGGGTTAGTAACAGGAGACACAAAAATAATTCACCCAATCCTGTCTTGGCTCCTGCCTAGAGTAGGTGAATTAAAGACAAGAGCTTACCTTGCCAAGTACTTGGTGAAAGTAGAAGTCCCGGATGACATCCGCGCGGATATCGAGGTCGAAGAGCTCTACCAACAATATGAGTCCGCAATTGAGCAATTCAAAGCCATCCATAAGCAGTTGGAATCCATGAAGAGCAAAGGATTTACAACATCTGAGATCCGTAAAGATATCACAGCGATGGAACAGGAGCAAGAGAGCGTAATGAGGAAAATTGAGAAGATGAAACGACGGGTAAACTATTTTTTCGCATGGAAAGTATTCGAATGAATACCATTTTATGGAAGTTAAGATTTTTGTGACAATAGAGTCATTACAAAAATTGTCAGAATTGATTCCTGAGGCTACATTATTTTCTGTAATGATTTTAGACGGACGGAATGCCAAACATGGCCAATACTTTAACTGTGGTTCGCCAGTTTCGTAAAGAACGGGAGCAATCTAAGGAGCTTTCGGAGCAAGGTATCTCTCAATCCCATGCTCAAAATCAGGCTGAGCAACGAATCCAACGATTGACACGACAGTTAAAGGAAATTCGGTCCGTGAACAGTGGAGCAACAGCTGAAGGTCATCTGCAACGTTTGGAACAAGATACTCAGCTGGCTAATTACATCGTGAATGACAAATTACCTAAGGAAATGGAACTTAGTGGAGCTCAAATCAGCATTTACGAACGTGTGCTAGCTTCGAACTGGAGTGAGGGCGACATAGAGGAATTAGTTGATAGGGTTAGTTTTTTAACCAAGATGCATACAAATTGAGCCATCAATTATAAAAAAAGCCATGCATTCTCATACTCTACTTGCAATTAGTAATACCAGGATTATCAAATACAAGCTACAGCAATGTAATTATGCAGCCTTCAATATTATTGTTTCTTCCCCAAACCTGTTTTTCCTAGATAAACGAGACTAAAACAAAGATGAGCGACAATGTAATGAGAAAAATGATGAAGACCGAGGATGACAAGCTGGTGATGTTCCGCCAACAAACCGCGATTGTAGCCAATAAGAAAGAAACTCTGGTTGAGAAATTGCAAGAGATCCGTAATGAATTGACAAATGCTACTGATGACGTAAATGAAAAGAAAAATATCGTCACGAATCTGTCCAAGGAGACGACAGTGAAGGAGGAGGATTTCAAGGAATATGTCAAAAGTCTCAGAGTCAAGAGCACTCGTTACAAGCAGATGAAGGCCGAACTAGCATTCTTAAAGTCAGAGAGCGGAGTTCTCTCGAAGACTCTGTCCATTCTGGAGGAGGAAGTTAAAGACACTATGAATGATTTGGTATGCTACTTTACTGAGACATTTTGTCTAACTTAGGATTAAACTCCAGAGTAAAAAGTCCGGGTTAAAAAATTATATTTTCGTTTGTTGCAGTCAAAACTGGAGACCCGACTAGGGATAGCAGGATACACTGAAACAAAAGAAACTCTGGAAAAGATATCATCAGAGAAAGCAGAACTTGACGAGAAGAAGTCCAAACATTTAAATGAAATGTCGCTGAATGTTCAAGATCTTCACGATGCTTTGCAATCTAAGAAGGCCGACTTAGCACCATTGATGAAAAGTAAGTGTTAGTGTTTTCTATACAGTGTAATTTTACTATGCGAATGACGAAATACAGATTAAAAATACTTTCTGAATTTTTAGGCTTAAACAATCTCCGCCAGCAAGCACAAATGATATCGCATGACCATGATTTGTTGAAAAGGACCTATGATGGTTTGTCTGCGTCCCTGGAGTCAACTTCTAACCAGATTCTAAAAGTATGGTGAAGCTTGTGGAAGACGTCTGGTTGTTTATTCTTTTATTGTATGCACCAATCTCATTTTTCTCATTTATCCCACAGGAAGTGGAGCGGCTCCGAAAGCAATACGAGGACGATCAGTTAAAATACTGTAAACTGAAGACAGAAATTTCTATCAACAAAGTAAATTTGAAGAGAATGCAAGAAGAGGTGAAGATTTACACAGGCGGCAAAGAGGAGAAGCGTAAATCTTTTAAGTGAGCCCCATATTTTGTTCGAATTATATTATCGGTCTGAGCCTTACAATGTGAGTAGGTAGGGACGATTTTTCGTGTAGTTTATTTTTTCGTATGTTTAGTTTATTCTGTATGGCTAATGATAATATTTGAACTCCAATGAATGTCATCTTTCCGTCACTAGTCTAATAGCTCACGTTTTAAAAATATCAGAAGAGTAATACGACCTTTTGAAGATACCTTCCTAGCACTACACAACAAATATTATGGTTTACTTTTGAGTGGTATTAAAGAATCGAACTCAGTATCATTAATTTTACATGTCTGAATTAGAGAGCAAGTTACTATGAAGCTGTCCGAGTTGGAGAAAACAGGAAAGAAGCTTAAAGATGAAGAAAAGGATATTTTGGAACGACAAACGGACCGTGCGAATCAAGCACTCATGTGGAAGGACTTGTTAAAGTTAGTTGTTCAAATGGGGTTTTACTTTTTATAATTTTTCTCAATAATAGTCGCAACCACAACACATATTTGAAACTGAGGTGAGATTAAAGTATTAAAAGATTTTTTGTCTGATATGAAGGTTACTGGAATGCAAACGCCGAAGCCGTCTTAGCAGCAATGGCGGTTTCGCGGACTAAAAACAACTGTTGTAATAAATTATTAAACAGGAAAATCGAAAAATTAGTCCTTAATTCTTTGAATGGCTACTGATTTCTGCTAATTAGTATGTCAACGATTGAGGGATTGTCGTTTCTCACGACTCGTTTAAGCTCAGCTTCAAAATAATGGAATAAATTGCAGCTTTTACTGAACGTCTTCATTATAATAATTATTATTGCATATTTTTGCAACTGAGATTATGTATTATTATTATTAGGAGGTCTCACATTTTCCACTCCAAATGTATTTAGCTGACTGGATTTAATTGCATTGCAATTGGATTCGTTGAAGGTTAATCGTAATAATTTTGGTACATTTAGTATTTAAGATTTTTGTCTGGCCCATACCGTGTGATACATAAAGATGTTGTTACGGAAATGCTGGTGTATGTACGAACACATGAAATACAAATATATTCAAATAGAATATAAGCTTTTCTTTATCAAGTTTGTACTCAATTCAGATTTCAGATTGATGGTACTGCAAAAGACTATCTTCTTCAGAATAATAAATTCCCCTTTAGCTTTGAATGAATTAATCTCGGAACGGAAAACTCCCAATAAATTCCGAAAGGCTCAGATTAGAATTCTGAATTCATCTGATCCATTAAAGCGCCAGCAGAAAGATAGGACAAGACGAAGATTCTGTTTTTGCTTCAGTCTGTATCTCCGTTTGAAAATGAAATCTTTGTTGGGTAAAGCTTCCATAGCTCACCGCCATAATCAGGAGCACGGTGGACGGATTTAAATACTTATAGTTGATTTATTATAAATAAATCAAATCGGCATCTCGTAATTATTCTACAATAATATTTTACAGCCTTCTTCTATTTCGCTTTTAAGTTCGACTTCGACGAACAGTACTTTTCTACAAAGTAAACAAATACTTTGACAGAAAGTAGTGGGTTTCCTTTCTGGTTTCGGGTACTCATGAGACATCAAGTTATTATTACTCCCTGAAAAATCGTGAATTTTGTAAATGCCAGACCAAAAACTGAACAATTACTTCAAGAAAAAGGTTTGATGCGGAAAATGGAAGCAATATATTTTGTACTATGACTCACACACGATCAGAGAAATCTCATAACTGCCTTTAAGCGAGAACAAAATATGTGCCGCTCTTTATCTGGAATTGGGAATCTTGGGATGTTTATGTGACATATGAATAAGTGGATTGGAATTAGCATGCCAGTATTTTATAAATCATATCTGACATTTATGCCCTGAAAAACTTCATGAACAACGAGAAGGAATAATCTACATTTACAAGAACACGGACTACCTGCGGGCAAAAACCATAAAGTAGGTGGAAATCGGGAATTTGAATGAAGTCATCTCAGCAGAAGTTACACTCTCTATCTTAGCATATTATAGTGAGAGAACCACATCAATGTCTTTGAAGGAAGAGTCAGTCAGATCAAACAAGTTAAACAAGCCTTTCCCTAAATAGTTTCCCCCAGATGGGTTTCTGATGAGTTATTGCCCACGCCGTTAGTGAACCGTTTCCCAGATAACCCAAATAGAGTGATACTACAATTTAAAAATGCCAGAAGCAAACTCCCACGATCATTTAGATGAGAGTGAATCCCACAATGCTCCTAATCCGACGTCGAGCCCCAACAGCCAAGGGATTATAAATGATGAGAATGAAAACCCAGGAACGCAATTGGGAAAAGCATCAAGAGCAGAATTTAATGATAGCAAGGATACTGATACTGATACAGACATAGATGAGATTCAAGAACCAGTAAGTAACACACAGCCTTACTGAATCCCTCGATTCTTGTAGATACTTTTCCTTGACAGAGTGTCAATAGAATTATGGTAATGTCTTGTAGGCAGTTCTTCTGGAGATGGTTAAATTGGAACCAGACGAGCTGGAATTGTTTGATGCTGTGGCCTGCGGAGATATTAACACTGTCAATAAACTTATCGAAGATATGAGTTTCGAAAACATACAGAGACTAAGCACGAAATATAATGAAGAAGTAACTTCCTTTAAAATATCCCTTATCCCTGTACATTTGACATTGAAACTACCCTGAAAACTCTTTAAAATAAGGGCTTCTAAAATACAGAGGGACACATTGTTTCATGTCACCGTCCGGAGACAAGATGAAGCTATGTTGGAATTTCTCTTTTTCCATGTCCCTAACGTGGATAATATTTTGTATGACATTCTTATGTTGGCAATCAGCGAGTCAAATGTTAGCATTGTTCACAACATTCTCAACGAAATTGATTCAAATGTGAAGTTAAAATTGGAAAGGTTCTGAAGCTTATTTAACACAAACATTTCCTGAATTACTACATTTTCAAATTAGTTAATTTTAAAAATTATCTTGATTTCTGTAGAGGACTTTTATCGGAGCTTCCTCGTTGGGACAACTCTCAATTTCCGGTTCATATGACTCCAATGATGTTATCTGGCATTACGGGGAACTATGAACTCATAACGATTTTTGGTTCTCGTGGGGAGGTAATTGAGCCGTCATTGAAGAATCAGCAAAGGTAGCCTTTAAAATAGACAACATACAAGAAACTGTTATTGAAATATCCTGTTTGGTGATACTCTGAAATTATAGACCTCCCACATCAGTAGCACGGCAGAGACGGAATTGTTGTGGGGAATGTTTCTGCTGTTGCATGTCTGAACCACCTGAGTCAGGTCTCTTTGATCATCTTGCTGCTGATTACCAAAGACTCAATGAGTACCAAGCCAAGGCCAGTCCGGAGATGCTTTGCTACTATGCTAACAACAGCTCTCACTTTGACCCGATTCTGAAGTCCCTGGAGTACATTAATGAATTGAATGTTGTAAGCGAAGGTTTAGATTGGACTTTCCCTATATAAGGGACTTTCTCTTATAAGAGCAAATTTTGTATAAAGGGAAAAAACTTTGGACACTCCCGTTTACCAGAATTTTAATTGCTCTCTATACAAGAGCACGCCTTCATAAGACTAAATTTGCACCTTTTTGGGGGGGGGGGGGTGTTATGATGAGATTGCGCCTACCGTACTTGTAATCATTTATCGACAAATGTGTATATGTATGATTGCATTTAAAGCAGGAAATAAGTGACTGAAATCAATGTAATGCTGTTGCAGATTAAAATGGTCGAAATCGAATTCCGAGATGAGTATGAACAGATCATCACAAAACTCAAGGATTTTGCAGTGCAATTGATCTGTAAGAGATATTTTTCCTCGTCGTTACAGTAATTATCTATTCTTATAAGTAAATTCTCATTGCACAATTATTCAACTATTTGCATATGAACTGTGAAGAATCTTAAAATTACAAATCTCTAGCAAAATGCGAAAACCCTCTGGAACTGGATCTGCTGTTGTCACGACGAGAAGGATATCACGGGGCTCACGATAAATATCCTCGGGTCATTATGGCAATTGAAATGGGATTCAAGGAATTTGTGGCACATCCTCATACACAAGGGGTAAGGGTTCCATTTTTTTAAACAATAATAATTCATAATATAATCTGAAGATAATGTTAGGCAGCTATAGAATATATTATGGTGACATATTTTGAATTCCACGTTTTTTTACCAGACTTTATACATGGAATGGGCCGGTGACGACTGGTATGAATGGCGTTTCCTAACAGTTCCTGAGAAGTTTCGTCAATTTATCTATCGAACTCTATTCCTACCTCTGTATCTACTATTTGTTTGTGGCGAGCAAGGAAACAATCATGGAAGACTTCTGGCGAGTCCTCTAAGTCGATGCATCTATTCCTGTATTTCCCAAGTGTTCTTCATCGGTCTGTCCATGGCTGAGCAGACACTTGAGTTGAGACAACCTCGGTTTAGACAGCCCCCTAATAAATGTGACTTCCCTTTCCTATTCTTAACTCCTATTAATCACTTAAAATGTTTTATATTCAGCTGTTACTGTGACGTTTATACATAATTGGCAGATTTAGAAATTACCCTGGTTATATTCGTCGCCGGTCAAATTCGGTTACTGGTCAAGCAGTTTTTTACGGCTCCGAAAATATTCTTTAAACAAGCTTGGAACTGGTATGACTGCATTAACTATGGCTTATACTGCTGCTGTTTCGCATGTTGGGGAGTCCTTTATTTGCGAGATGGTCATGTAAGTATATTTAAATTCTCTCAAAATAACTGAGATGGTTACGTAAAGGGCTTATGTTCATTATTGACACTGTATTATGGATTTTGTAGGAGTCCGACTTTTTTGATAAGTACCAACCAGCAGAGAGACTCAATTGGAGTTACATGGACGTATTTATGGTAGCGGATTGCTTCTTGGCTCTTGGAACTGTGATGGCGTCCGGGAAGCTCTTGAGATATGTTCAGCTCAACAGTACTATTGGACCTATTCAAGTCGCTCTGGGGAAGATGATAAAGAACATCTCACTCTTCATCCCCATGTTTACAATTGTCTTCAGCTCATTTGCCCTGGGTACATTTCCAACATGTCAAAAGACAGTTTATAGATATAATCCATGGAGTTGACGAACGAAAATGCGAATGCCTAATGCTTTTTCCAGAGGAAATAAAATTTAAATTAATATAATTTAAATCAGCCATAACTGCAATATACGCTCCGTACGTCACCGTTGCTCAAGAAAATGAATCCCAGCATGCCCTGGGGACTCATATGAATACTCTGTACCAAATGTACTGGGGACTTTATGGGATGACGGACACGAGCAGTGCTGACATGGGGACATGGCTCTCCAAAAATGGAACTCAGACAGACCCTTACCATTATATCACGGCGGAGTTGGCTGGAAAATTACTCTTCAGTGGTGGGTAATAACTATTTTCTATTTCATAATGTGTCAAGCCAATTTTTGAGTATTGGTCATCCTTGGTGCTTTATCACTGTACGCACAGTGTACACATTGTTGGGCGCTACAATACTTTTTAGCTCAATGTTGGTGGCTTACATGGTGAACACTTTTGGAGCTATCATCGAAGAGAATGAGATGAACTGGAAGTTCAGCCGAGCAGAGGTGAGTTGGAAGCGTTGTTCTTGTACAGTCCCTATAAGGTCTTATCATGATCCTCCTCTCAGATTTCCTATTGTTCTAAAGCTCTGGATATACTTCTCGAGATCATCGGTGATGCCACCCCCATTAAATCTCCTACCCACAATTTGGGACATTATTCACTTCTTTAAAACCATCCGGGAAGTTGGGAAAGATCCTCATAGGTATTTCCTTACCTGTAATTGTGCTGTTTGTTTGCACTCGGTGAGTCCCACTTATGTTCATTATTAGAGTAATGATTCGTTTACATATTATTGTTTTTATTCGAAAATGCCGAATACTTAATAGAATTCCAAATAGGTGAATACTGTGCTAAATAATTAATGACCCTGATTGTAGGCGACCAGATTCACAGATAAGGAGAGACAGCAGCAGGAGGAGCTTTACCATGACTTTGTGAAAACGTTAATACGTCGGTATTTCCGTTACCAGGCGGATTTGGAGAGCCGAGCTCTGGCATCCGCCGAAGAAACAACTACTTTAAGTGAGGACATGGAAGAGCTGCAATCCATGATAAATAATGTTCTTTTAAGATTGGGCCACCCGGGGGGAGATGGACATCATGATGGGGCTGGAGGAGGTGGTGGTGGACACAGCGGTCAGATTCATCAAAATTACAGCTTCACCAACAGAACTACCCAAAGTAGTAGTAGCGTTCTGGATGCTAAACATCCGGGGAGTGGGTCTAGAACCGGTCGTCTACAAAGGCATAGCTCCACGGGAGTACCTGGTTCCGGAACTGTTCGAGATACCACGTCATCTTCGAAACATTTAGCGGAGAATAAATCCCCAAAGGCTCCACCGTCGACTCGGACAACGCCCAGTAAGGAAGATAATTCGAAAACCTTGGAAGGAAAGCCGTCTGTAGTACAATCTGCAGTTTTAAAATACACTCAAAAGTTGTCTTCCGACCTGGTCACTCCCCAAACATCTCCTACGAAAAGTGTTCGATCCACTGCAAAGACTGGTGATGACAAATCAAGTGGTCAATCCTCAACTAATCTCGATAACAATATCCCAAAACCACCAGCCATTCCTCCCAACCCTCCAAGTTACCCGGATACCAAGGAAGTAAAGAAAGTTTTTCCCAAACCTATAATCTCCAGTGAAAAATCTATCGGGAATAAATCCTTAACTTTCAAAGAACAAGGAAGTCAGAAACCCTCTCATACAAGTATGCCCATTGAGAGGAAAAATTTCGATAAACACCGAAAAGACGCCAATCAAAAAAGGGACGAGGCTAGAAGTGCTAAACAAATTCCTGAGGGGAGACAGAGCGCTGACAAGCCGCAGAATTACAGTGTTAACGAAAATAGCGAAGTTATGACAAAAACAACGACGTGGAAAACTGGTACCAGTAATTTAGAAAAACCACAATTAAGCACCAGCAGCATTCCACGAAAACCACCTCTCCCCCCTTTACCATCCTCTCCCAGTTCTTCTGCAGATCCCGCGACGAGTCGATCAGTGAAAAAGAAACTACCGAAGTAGCTTTTTGTTTTTAATCCTTTACGAGTGTATCTCAATAATCCCTTCACGTTCTATTTATAGTTGTTGCGACAGTCTATTGTTACCTCTTACCTCACAGATTTAGCTAAACCCCGTTCCCACACATGTGTGTACCATGTAATGAGAGTGAAGAATTATACAAAAAATAGAAATCATGCATGGAATTGTAAAATACTACACCCTATCCTGATTTGGTCCTTTACAGTCATTAGTAGTAAGGAACTGAACTCATGTTACATGAGTTGACGCCGAGGTAGCGGGCAAATTATCCCTGCCCCTCCCCATAGCACATAGTACATCAGAATCAAGAATCAGATCAGGTCCCCCATTTTGATGGAAATTTTCTTCCAAATTATCTGAAACTTTTTTTTATCCATCTGTGTAAACATTGCTCATCAGAGGGTGGTCAAAAATGGCAAGTCGGGAAAAAAGCAAAGTCGGGATTTTGAAAAGATTTAAAAATCCCATCACATAATTTCATTACTGCTTTAGAACTTCTTGAAAAATGATGCCCACATGACTCCGGTGGCGTTCCTCCGAGTAATTATACTTAAATTCCCACAAGACAAATCCCCGCTGTCAAAAACCACAAACATGTCTCATACTCCTTATAATACTTTTCATGTATTAAGCTATAGGCTCCCATAAATGAAGTCCTAACAATATTACACTTAAGTGCTTTTGTTATTATACAGTGCCCTCTCGCTATAAGAGATCCCTTTTTAGAGTTTTTGCTCCAAAGGGACAAAAATAATGGGAAACATTCACATTTAGCACATGCTAATTTTTCTCCTGAAAAGAGCATGCCATTGTAAAAAGTCAGATTTCCATAATTACTTTTGTAAAGGTACTCTGTTACATAATGAGTGAAATGTATTTTTGCTGCAATGCATAGAACAATACATACAAGTACATAATAGCTGCCAAGCAAAAATTAAGCAAGAATTTCAATTTTTCCAAGAAATACAGCCATGAACAGCTGTGATAATATATTATGTTTAGATAAAATTAAAACGACTGATTGTGAGTTTTAATTATTAGCAACAGCGAAGTAGGAACTGCTTAGAATTATTCATGTGCCCATTTTTAGAAATTAGTAGTCAAACATTATTGTGGAATTGCAGCTTTTAATTTGTAAACCATACGCAAGGAGAATGCAGTTGTATAATGAGGCATGTCTGCATTAAAAATCAGATGCATTTCAAGCTCCCAGAGCACAGGTGGGTGCAGTACGTACAGTACTTAATGCATCAGCCCTATAGTATGAATACTTAAAACACTGAGGTCGAGAGACTAGCTGAAGCTGAAATGATGCTTGAGCTAAAAGCATATATCTCTTTTGTATGAGCTTAAAAAAATGAACGTGACGTTCCTATTACGGACCGTCGGTTTACCTGAGCGTGAAGGAAAAACCTTGAAGAGTACGATCACACAAGGGATGTGAAGCTCCTCACGAGACAGACTCTTCTGAAAGTCCGCGTGAAAGCTTCCCAACCAGATAATTACTAACACTAAATAACATTTAACTCCAAGCACATTCCAAAATCCATTCCAATACAAATCCACAGAGCAACCCGTTTCAAAAGACCCATAAAACATTGGGAGTCCAAAGACGACATTAGTTTTGTCTCCGCAAATAAATACTTCCAAGAGAGGTTTCTGTGGCACTTACTACTAACCTGCGGTGCGGAGTCTCTCCCAAAAAATAATTCCCTACTTTACCATCAGATTATTGATGAAACCCACCTGTAACTGACACTTTGTGGTCAGCTCCTGAAATTGTCATTCCAGTATCACCCTTCATTTAATTTTATAATTATCCCAAGAAGACACATTTTTTCCCAATATTTCCCTCCAGCTACTGATAGTGACATTATCCTTGAGCAATATTAGCAGAACCGGCTGCACTTGCTGTAATTTAATTTACAGTCATCCCTGGAACAAATTTTTTAAATTGACTTCAAGAGTTCATCGTAGTCTTCAGTTTGATTTTTATTTAATACCTACTTCCATGCATGTGTGATTCTGGGTCTCCGTTTGGATTTGGAACCTCGTACAAGGATATCACCGGAAGAAGTGGAGGATCTCTTATGTGCTCACACGGTTGACGGTAGGTTCCAGTCCAGCTCTTAAAACATGGGAGTAAATACAAAACACTCTGGCTTTATAAGGGCAGTCCTGAAAGTGACAAAATTTGACAAAAACAAAGCCTCTTGAAAGGAAAAAAAAATGCGTTGTGGCAGTAAATAAATTGTGTCTAAATATTCCGGGCTCTACATTGACATGTTGTTGTAAGGATATTTCCTTTAGCGAGATTTTACTGAATTCTATTCCGTAGCTCCAGCGTCGCCGGTTTTTGAGTGACGTACAATTTGTTAAAATCGGTGTGCAAAATGTGTGCATGTATTTTTGTAAAGGTACGGTAGTACTGGGTTTGAGGTTGGGACGTTCTTAGGCAGTAAATACTAGTCTTGGAGGAATTATGAGAGAAATTACGAAAGATAACATTTTTAGAGAGCTTGAACCACGAGGATGACAAAATTTCCTTGGCTTAAAATTTTATGCATTAATAAATTATTACATAAAGTCGCTGAAGAGGCAAAACGTCTAAGTGTTGTACAAAAGCATGCACATGTACAATTTTGCCTCTTCAGCGGCGATATGCTGAACACAATTGTTATGATCTGTAGGTGTGTGGCTCAGAATATGTAAGGTGGCTCAGATGTAAATAGATGTAGTGACAGACGAAATAAAAAGTAGGTCCAATCAGGTCAAGATTCTAAGCAAGAGTCCACTAATCCTTTTATTCCAATTCGTATTCTCAACATTCTTACTATGTTCAACTCATAATCATAATAGTAAAGATAATAGTAAAGTAGTTATAATTCATTTTTTATAAAAATACCAATATTGTTAGTAGAATCTGGTATCGTCACTATTGTGACATCTCCTAAGGGAGGGGGAAGAAGTGGGATTGTATCTGTTCTCCGTGGGGGTCAAGGACGCCAATTTAGTCCTTTTAAAGAATAGAGCACGTTGTGCCTTTCCTGGTCGCTTTCGTTTGACAGTTTTCAGTGGTGATGGTCCCTGGATTTCAGGTTCATATTCAACTATGAGGAGATCATCTAGCGAGGATGTCATCAATGTCCATCTTAAATAGGGATGTCAATGCTAGTTATAGCATATCATCAGATAATAAACATAGGCAGTCTGAATTTCAATTAATCTTCAACATCTACTACGTCTCCACTCTTAAAGGGAATTGTAGGATATAATGCATCAAATTTCAGTTTTCATCGCCTTCTGAATTTGTCAGTCCTGTGTTTGGCAATATATATTGAAAATGTTCGTTATAGGATCAAAAGTTTGAAAATATTGTAAATCGGCTTACCCTAGGAACAAATACTTGAAATGTGACATGCAAAATTTGACCAGGTTTTATAGGTGAGAACTAGTCTCATTTCATCTATGCTTGGTCTGAGTCACAAACGATACTCCCCACAGTTGATGTACATGACAAACGGGCATAATTAATTAAGACTGTGATTTGACTGTGAGATGTGCTGAAAGGTAGCCAGTTGTGGGACTGGGACGTGCTTGATTTTGGTACTGGCCCATTTCCAATGGTATACTGAATTTAAAGTAAAGCAAGCACTTAAAATAAGGAACCCTAAATTCTCGCAAAGATGAATTAAGGGTCAAATAGACATGCCATATAGATTACGACGCAGGGAAGATTTATAAAATCAGAAGCTACTGAACACTGTTTAAAGATCAACTCACAATAGTTAGTTCTCATGGCGTTTTTCTCATTACACAGCACTGTTATGTACACATTAGGAGATGATCCGCTCTGCATGAGCATACACATAGGCTCATTGAGATGCGGACAATGATGAGTCAAGTTTTGTGGCATTTAACCGGTGTCCGTGACCTTGGCTCGGAGCTTCCCACGTGCATATGTTTAGGCTCCCCAACTAGTATGTCAATCCATGGTACACGTCAACTGATGATGAGGTGACAGCTCAAAATTCAGAAGTTCAATGAAAGGAGTGCCAGGTCTCGCAATTCTGTAAATACAAGCACTCAAACTCACAATCAGTCCATATATATAGATATTTACAGCCTTTAAAAATCACATTATAAAAGCAGTTGAATGAAAGACAGGAGTGGTGCTTTATATGAGATAAATAAGTACTTCATATGCATGTGTGAATACACACTATCAATTACCTTCAACTTGAAGAATTACAAATATTTGAGATTACTTCATTTTCCTTCCTCAGGTCATGACTTCAACAGTCAACATTGGCAATTTCGGCGTTACATAATCATGTAACGTATGCAAACATTACAAATACTTAAGCACATAAATATGTACACAGTGCACTCTGGCACTCCTGTGCAAGAGCATATTCTCATATAGGGCCAAAAATAATTGAAAACATTCCAATTGAGCACAATGCTAATTGTTTCCTCTTAATAGTATCCCGTTGTAAGAGTGAGAAATTTGTAAGAAATTTCTCCTCTTCAGAATATTTCCAGGGAATATATATATAAAGAGAACGCACTGTCCTTAAAGATCGTGAAGAAATGTTGGCCGGCTGGAGCAACATACAATAAATTATTATGTAAACAAGCTTAAAGATGGGATTTGCAGAATGAGTCTAGATTACTCTTATCATGATCAGCACTATCAGGGATTTTTGTATACCTAGCTAACTGTAATTTTATTTTTGTTGAGAAATACTTAACTACCACTTATGTGAAGTTTAGAACAAGAGTCTTTAGATGTGGCACATTGATTCAATCTCCTCAGAGCACTCATTCAAAACACAGCAATAGCTATTGCTCCATGTCAGCTGAATATTCCATTTAATTTCTTGTGAGCGTCAATTTAGAGTGCATGCTTTTCATTAAATTATAGGAACAATTTTATAAAATAATAATCTGCTCATTTTTTTTCCTTACAGAACTATTTTAGTATCAGTTCTTTAAAATGGAACCAGAAAAGCCGGAAGCCAAGTTTTACCTTGGATTTGACTTCGGGACTCAGTCGGTAAGTCCTTATGATATTTATGGTTGAACTTACAATTAGAACATAATGAGCATAGAAGCTATGAATATATGCTAAGAGACAAAATGCCATTTTTCGTAGGTCAAAGCTACCGTTGTGGATGACAGCTTGAGCGTTGTGCATGAGACTGGAGTTAATTTCGACAAGGACTTACCTGAATTTCGGTAAAGCGGGCTGAGTAGCAAAATATTTTTAGTATGCTGGTAACAGTAGTTTTTTTTAATGCAGGCATTTTAAATTATGTTGTCTTTATACCTCATCTCAACTGTAACTTTGTGTTAATTACTACTGTACCGTTATTTATGTGCTTTCTCCTGAACGCAGTACCAACGGAGGGGTGAATAGAGATGAAAGGAATCCGAAAATTGTGTCCGCACCACCGATCATGTGGGTGAAGGCTGTGGACATACTTTTAGAAAAGCTTAGGATAGAAGGAGTTGCAATGGATCAAATTGCGGGCATTTCTGGAGCTGCTCAGGTATATGTTTAAAATTGTGTAACTGCCATGGAGTGACTATAATTTGGGCGTCGTTATAGTAAACCTCTTGGAAGAATAGTTGTTTTAAAAATAATTGATGCATTTTTCCCTGCAGCAACATGGGACAGTGTACTGGAGGAAAGGTGCTGGAGAAATGTTGCGAACGTTGGATCCATCCAGATTTTTACACGATGCTTTAGCATTCGCATTTAGCGTTCCACATTCCCCTGTCTGGATGGACTCAAGCACAACAGATTATTGTGATAAACTCGAGAATGCCTTGGGCGGTGCTGAAGTAAGTCAGAGAGACCGGATGGATCTTTTTATTCTTTTGTAATTTTTGGAGGTTATTAAATACATTAATTTGAGCAATAATTACTGGGCGTTTTCACTCCCAGGAATTGTCAAAACTTAGTGGTTCGCGGGCGTATGAGCGTTTCAGTGGCAGCCAGATCGCTAAAGTTTTTCATACGAAGCGTGATCCTTACAATGCAACGGAAGTGAGTAAGCTTTGGTTGTAGATAATAGCTAGATGTATTATTACATTTGATATTACATTATGCATATTTTTATAATTTAGTAATAATTAATGTTTTTAATGTTTTATCTCTTTAAGCGAATCTCCTTGATATCTAGCTTTGCTTGCTCTATCTTCTTGGGAGATTTCGCTCCAATCGACTACTCCGACGGAAGTGGGATGAATCTTTTAGATATTAGAAACAAGACTTGGTCGCTAGAAGCCCTTAAGGCAGTGACATCCGGATCTGAGGAAGATGCTGGAATTTTGGCTGAAAAACTCGGTGTACCCATGCCAACTGAAACTGTAGTGGGCCCTGTCTCAAATTATTTCGTTGAGAGATTTGGTTTTGATCCTGAATGTAAAGTCGTGGCTTTTACTGGAGACAACCCAAGTTCTTTTGCTGGTAGAGTTTCCGCATTTCTGTTGTTGTTAATGTACTAACAGCTCTTTAAATAAATGTGACTGATTACTAGTTTGGAACATTTTGTAGGGATGTGCCTGGGTCCTCACGATATTGCAGTAAGCTTAGGGACATCTGACACTGTTTTCCTGTCCCTGGACACACTTCCGGAGGAAAGATTCACCCAGGGTCATATTCTAATAAACCCAATCGCTTCAAAGACAGAATTCATGGCGCTTTTGTGCTTCAAAAACGGATCCTTAACACGAGAACGAATTAGAATGAGAGCTGCGGAAGGGTCATGGGATATTTTTAATCAGCTTCTGGATTCTACCCCTAGAGGGAATTTTGGGAATATTGGGTTCTTCTTTGATCTTCAAGAAATTATCCCCAAAATTAAAGGTATCTGATTAGAATTTAATGTGGTTGGAGGATATCAAATCAAAGGATATGGACCTTTGACAATCGAAGTGATGTAAGATTTAAAACCACGATTTCATAATTACAATTTACATGTTTAGCTGGGGATCATTGCTTCAATAAAGAAAATTCAAGACTACCCCGCTTTACAAGCAAGGAAGTAGAAGTTCGGGCTCTAATTGAAGGACAATTTTTAGCCAAAAGGGTTTATGCTGAGAGGATCGGTTGTAAAATAAGTAAGCATTTTTTTGACTAATTGAAGTTAACTGTGGGGAAAAAAATATCCTTATGAAGCAGTGAAGAAAATACCGTACTGTCTGGAGCATTCACTCCTAAAATATTTATTGAATCTAATTTTTGAAGAGCCGGAAACAAGGATCCTAGCAACGGGTGGCGCATCATCCAATCATATCATTCTGCAAGTTTTATCCGATGTTTTTAATGCTCCCGTTTACATTCAAGTGAGAACTACGTACCATTTATTGATATAGATTTTTACTGATTTTGTATTTCATAATTTATTTCTCATCTTTATGATCCTAAATCTATTCAAACAGAAAAGTGTCAACGCTGCTGATCTGGGCGCATGCTATCGCGTAAAGCACGCTCTGCTGCTACAGTCTGATCCAGATAATGTGGCGTCTTTTGGTGACATCGTCGGTGACAAGCATGGCTTCGTAAAATTGGCTGAACCTAGCAAAGATGCTGCACAAGTGAGGAAATGGTTTTTATTTAGTGCTAATTTTCTGTTTGGAAGTCTGTTAAACCCTTTTAAAGTAATATATCATTTATCAATATATTTCTTTCACAAATGTCATACTCATTTCCAGATTTACGACAAGATGACAGAGCGCTTCGCTTTACTCGAAGACATCATTCTTCAACCTGGGACGAAATAAAATACTAGAAATAGTAGGTGGAAGCCGATCAGAAGACTAAGTTATTTATGAAATTAATCAATATTAAGCTTTTCGCTTGCCAAATGTGAAGACAATACATATGAACATGTACTTTCGTCATGAAAGTCTCATGGGCTTGTTTGTACTATGCAATAACACAATCACAATCAAGCTTGAGAGTCAAGTTCGTTCTACGCTTTAAATTATTACTTCAGGATAGTAACCTTGAATATTTCCTAAAACAGAGTACTGAACCCCCGGAAATTATAACTCAACAGTAAGCTGAGCCTCTATACTCACTTCACACTTGCAATGGGGTACATTGTATGTAAATACAATATTCCTGCATTCAAAGACATGCTACTTATTAATGTATCGAGAGTAAGTACCTCAAATAAATTATTTCTTAAAACCGGTCAAAGGTTTGGGATCACCTTTGTGTTTTATTTGTATGGAATAATTATTATTATAGCTTTAAAATATATTACATATCTAAAATAAATATTTCCTCAATTTTTTTTTCATACTTTGCTTCTGCATAATGATCTATAGTAAGCAAAGGCCATACATCCGTCCCGTTACTTAGTAACCGGGCTAAACACGAACATCTTTGAACAAGTGGGGATACTTTGAATTTCTTTTTTGTCTCATGACTACCACAAACCAAATGTGATAGCATTTTCAAAAGCTTCAAGTTACGTAATAAGGAAATAAGTGTTCTCAACATCACACTTTTAGAACTTTTGGAATCTTCGTTGGAAAGTTTTATCTCTGAGCTCCATAATTTGCTACATACTAAATCCCGTTAGCAACGCTATATAGCTGCAATAGTGAGCAATCGCTAAAATGCCACTGGACTATGTGATGACCTACTGGTTTGACCATGACATACGGTTTGACCTCCTGACCCGGTAAATATCTTCTGTCATATTTACAACATTCTCATTGTTTTGTAAAAACTTTTTTTAAATTGGCAAATATGGAACCACATAGTCCTCTAATACTCTAAACAATCTACAAAGATAATTTGATTTGAAAAATAATGTATTGTTATGCAATTTGAAGCTATTTAAAACCGTACTGCTCGGGTGAGAAAATTATTGAAGTCATGGAACCGGTGGAAGACACCAAAGGGAATAATGGGGAACCAGGGAAACTTGTAGTGACAAACTTACGGCTGATATGGCAATCAAAGAAATTCCCAAAAATTAACCTCTGTAAGAATTGCTATCAATTGTTAATTACTATCCTCATGTGTTGTACCTATATGGCAAGCTACATTCACCAATAGGGTTAGGTACTTTTAAAATGCACTTTAAGTTCATACTTCCTAAAAATGACTGCAAATGCATTCCTGTGTATATAGTAAAAAATTCAATTTTTGAGGAGATTGTATTTTGGAAAAACCTGGATTTATTTTTGTATGCTTAATTTGTTATGTAGCAATTGGCTTCAACCCCATCACATCCATCACAGTAAAAATTGCTACATCTGTAAGTACTTACATAATTACATACGATTAATATTACCAGGTATAAACGGTGCTGTTATACCATACGAGGTACGTAATTACAAAATGAGTCCAGCTTGTCACTGAATTTTGTATCCTAGAAACTAAGGGGCCTAACGGAATCCCTCCATATTTTAGCTCGGACGAAAAATTCTCGCTATGAGTTCATCTTCACAAACTTGGTTCAAGAGCACAATCGGTTATTTGCTTTGGTCATTGGAGTTCACAGGTTGTTATACAGATCCGGAACTAATTTAGAGGGCTGCTCTTATCTACGACACATTTTTCAAGCCTATTGAAACGTCGTCTTCCTGTGTTCCCTGAAGGTTTATGGTAAAGAGAGACTGATAGTACTCCTGAAAAGATTCCTAATAATTAATTTTGAGCTTTTGATTTCATTAACTGAACAGGGGCAATTCGGATGTAGTTTGGAGTTATACTACACATATTTTCAGGGGTGACTCATTTTTAATAAATTATGCCACTGACTAAGAATTTGGAAGCAGACACTTCATGATTTTAACAATTAATCAACTTCATTAAAAAGCACAAGCTTGAAAAACTGACTAGTAGGAGAGCAGTCCTCTTTTGGAATACTAAATACATAGAAATCATATCTCATCCATTTGTTGAGCGTGACAGAAATGGAACTTATATTATTATGAGCTATTAGCCCAATGACATTTTGACAGAGCTTGTTCATAATTTTTTTCACATAGGGCGTATGCCCAGTCCCGGCTCTATAGAGAGATCAAGATGAGAAGTGCGACGGTCGTGTGCAACAAAAAGTTGCAAATGCTTCAGCAAGAAGAAATAGTGGAGCAGATTAATGGCGTTTGGAATCTTTCAAGTGACCAAGTAAGAGCTTCTGACAACCTGCTTTGTTAGATTCAATGCCGACAATTTCCCTATAAACTAATTTGGAAATTACCGTAATGATTACCTATGTCTCTATTTGTCCTCATGGACGCAAGTCTTTTCATTATAATTCGTAGGGTCCGTTTATTACGCACAATTTGTACATGACACATTGACACTTTTGAAGCTCAATGAAATAATATATTCCTTTCAGGGAAACTTGGGCTCTTTCTTCATTACGAATGTTCGAGTAGTTTGGTATGCAGCAAGCAATGAGCTCTTCAATGCTTCCATTCCTTTCCTTCAGATATCAGAAGTATGGTGAAAGTCAATCTCCGGGGTTACTTTTGCATTCAATCACGATTCCCTCTCTTTATAAGAGTAATTACCCCCACGATAAAAGGAGCAGAATTTGACACTCTAAGTGACATGCTCTCACAAAAATAAAAAATAAACTCAATATTGAAATAGACGGGAGTGTGTTCAATCCTTTTAGCTCCTTTTTACATGCCCGTATTTATAAATAAAATCCTTCTATAAGGGGGTATCTTATAACGAGAGTCCATTATTTATGTAGAAATGCTTTCTGGTTGCTTTCAATCACATTGTCTCAATTTCAATGGGATGTGTTGTTCTGTTTTTCGATACACCTGGGAAGATAAAAATAAGAGACTCAAAATTCGGGAAAGCCCTTGTGATTGAAACAGCTGAGACAGGGGGAAGTTATGTGCTGGGATTTCGCATTGATCCAAAGGAGAAACTCTACGGTGTCCATAAAACTTTGCTGTCAATCCATGAAACCTTCAATCAGTACCCAGTATTTGGCGTGGATTTCAATCCTGACGTAAGTTATACGGATCTGAACTTGTGGATTTAAATTTGTTTGTTCTTATGAGAGGTATTAAAGCTTAACAATTTCCTCCCACTCCGCCAACTCCATAGACAATCGAGCAGGAGACGGAGCTCGAGAAGCAGCATAGATTCAGCACAGCGATAGCAGATGAGGTGGATGAAATTGAGGACAATCCAGAAATGGCCTCTGATGCTTTTGCAGCCTATTTTGCTGATGGAGTTGGAGATGGGGGCGAGACTCGTGAAATCGTCTACAGTCCGGAACTTGGCCTTGCAGTAGAAAAACCCAAAGATGGGTTCACGCTTCAGTCCCTTTGGGAAGTGATACCTTCAACATGAATGGAAATAAACATTTTATTGTTTTCGTTACCTAATTATTTAGATAACCAATAATTACTATTTGTTACGTACTTTTCTCATCCTCATCAGCCTCATCCGCCAATTAATAATATTGTTCCGGAGCTTTGGTCACTATCCTGGTATAATAAAGTAATTACTTATATCTCACTGAAAACAATGAGTGTACGTATTTTTTCAATGGAATTTACCATTTAGTAACGTATCTGATTGTCCGACCTAGCAATTTATAAGACAATACATATGTGATGACATGATACACAAAACGTAAATATTTGGGTTCGGCGTGTTTACGTAGATATGTAATTTTCTCAACATGACTTCTTGTGGCCGGGCAAAACAAAGCCCAGTTATTAAATATGTCTAGATTTTTGTTTTGTAGTCTAATAAATTATTATACCTAGTTCTGCGTTTAATATTTGAGAAAATATAACCTTCAGGAGTTGTTGAGATGGTGAAGGGAAGAACTCATATTTTTTAACCCATTGATTTCCCTGTCCATGGGAGTGTTTTTGCCACTCTTTACTTTTCCTTAAGGCTCCACGTAACCACTGTACGCTTTTGTAGCAAGTTTTTAATAATTTATTTTTCCCAAGTTGAGGATCTGCCATTCTGAAGGAAGACACGGAACGGAAAGTGAAATAATGTCATCCCATCGTTTAAATTTACAATACCAAAGCGCGTGTTGTTTTCTATCCTCACAGGTTTTTTAATTGCTTTCAATTCCGCACTGCAATATTTCAAAGGTTATGTCGCATTTTTACAACTACGTCTTCTGTGTTGATGTAACGGAAGTGCCTCGGAAAAACGCCTTCAAGTTTAGAACACTAGGGCTTGGGGGTTTTTAACGAGTTTTCAGTCTTTTAACTGAACAATTTGATCGCATGATAAGGTAAAATTTTCCGCCTACCCCACCCAGAAATAGCATGCTTTACCAAATCTTCACAGGTCAGTCATTGTTCGTCTCCTGCATGTCATATTGTCACACAGGGTTGTTAGCAGCACAGTGCTAAGCGTACTGTAGATGCTCAAATTACTTGATACCTTTTTGTCACTTAATTCTTCATCAGATTCTGTCACACATGGAAATTTCCACACACGCACTTTGCTTTCTTCATTTCAGAGGAGACGGAATTTATTGACTTAACTAACGTTAACACTACAAGCTCTTGCTTGAATTTTTTTTTTTGCATATCGTTTGTTGTAACTCGTTACCGCTGGAATGTAATGCTGTTTTTAGAAATAAATCCATCCCCTTTTTCTCTCCAAGAAATTTTTATTAAGTCATTTACACTTGACATAAATAATAAAATTGGAGATGCTATTCTGATTCACTGCAAAACATTAAATTGAAGAAGCTTCGGAGTATTCTGTACCCAACCCCAGTTTACTTTTCTTTGCCCTAATTCTAGTTATTATGATTCGTCGTAATACGATTATGACAATGATTAATTAAAAATGCATTGCGTGCGACACACACACACACAGAGCTACATAAGCTTTGAAGTCATAATAGTAACATATCAAGGTCCCGGTAGTCAACTCCCGGACAAAATGTTTCATTAGACATGAATTTTTTTGGGGTTGTTTGTAAACATGAATAATTATTGTGTTGTGGGAATGTTGCTGAGGGCTGGGGAGGATCAGTGCTAAATACATTCTAATTAAAGTTGGTAGAGGTTACAATAAGAACCTAAGATCCCTACGAGCACTTGTAAAGAAATGAATAGCAAACAGTTAACACGCAATCATTGAAATTTTTAGTACAACTTCCTATACATTAAATATTATCCAAGCAAGACGACCATCATTTTTACAGAATTCCATGTGAACATGTTTTTCTCCTGGTCACGGTACTTCATACTTTTTGGGGTTGTTTTGAAGGACTGCTTCACACAACAGACGGATATTATGTTACACTGTATGAAGGTGTGGTGGTGAGAATTCCCAACCAGGTTGCCCGCCCTTCACCTTGTGAATCCAACAGAAACCTAACCTAAGGTACGGACTCTGACATGGACAATGGTCACCGGACGCTGGGGCAAAGTATAAAAGTCTGCAAAATTAAAGGTTTTAAACACAGTGCACATTTAGTATTCATAACTTCAACATCCCTTTAAGTTCCAAGCTTTCAGTTTCAACAATAGTATCAACATGGCCAACAAAACCAGCGTACGCATAGAATTTTATTTGTTTTTAAGGAACTTGTTGACCAGTGAAATTAGACTTTAGGTTGTGAGGGAGACCATTTCATGTAATTCTGTGGTTTTGTATTCCTCAGGTTTTCTTCGCTCTCCTGGCTCTTGCCACAGTGGCTTTGACTGCTCCAGCTTCCCCAGACCCTGAGGATAAAAATAAGGAGAAGCTGGAAACAGCTAGTTCATACGGAATCGGATACGGGATTTATGATGGTTACAGTGGGCTCGGCTATTCTCCTTACACTACTGCCACTGTTGGGTATCCTGGCTATGGCTACAACCTAGGGTATGGTCAGGTTGGTCAAATCGGACAAATTGGTCAGATTGGTCAGATTGGTCATCCAGGTTATGCAGGCTACGGTCATCATGGCTATGGTGGTTATGTGCCAGTGTACAACGATTACTCTCATTCTCATGCAGGTCTGAATATTATTCATTTTTTCAATCATTTATTTTACCATCTGGGTTCCTAGAACACTTTACTGTAAAATTCCATTTAACCCAACCCTGGGAATTTTATTACAGCACTTGGTTACTACAATGGAATCAATGGTGGATACTACCCTTGAAATCTTCTAGTACAAAGTACAACCTAGCGGGTAATTCATAGAGTACTTCTTCCCTCTTTACTTAAATACTCTCCTAAAAAATGAAAGCTGATGAAACCATAAAAGATTTTTGAAATACCAAAAAAAAACGTTGACTTCAAAATCAGATCAAATTTTGTATAGAAATACATTAGAATAACATAACTTTAAATATGAAGCGTACACAAATCCTTTTTTGATACAACTTGAAATTATGTAATTCATTGTAGGATAAAAGATCCTACGCATAATAATTAGTTTTCACTACAAAATTACTTGTATTATGACATGACTGCATGACTTATTCGGGAATGCCAAGTGGAAATTGTTCACAAAATTTATCAAATTCGGTCAAAATTTTAGTAAATAAAGAATTACAATTAACTAAGCGTGCTTTTCCTGTTTGGATAATTTATTCATGGGGAAATAATAATCAAGCGATAATACCCGTCATTACTGGTACTTGTACTTGTACTTGTACTTGTACTTGTACTTGTACTTGTACTTGTACTTGTCATAATATATACTTTTACATCATCCAACATTTCATTTGTGCCCGTCACATGCCTGAATTAATATGAACGGGTTTTAGATTGACTAATTAAAAATCAAGTATTTACTACTGATTGAAAAGTTGAAGTGCCTGGAGATCCCATACAGTACAAGAGACCCTACAGCTTTAGCTACAAGATACCTTTTTTTATGGAAGCATTTTCTCTATAGGAGCAAAAACGCTTCACAAATTCCCATTTGATTCCCAACAATTATTATTATTTTTCCTCATGAGAGCCTGCCACTACTATTACAGTCAAATTTTGATACTTCTATGTGCACTCTAGTATAGATTGTACAATAGTACACTTGACAAACAGCAGTGCATGTAAAATCATACAAATGCATCAAGAAACAATATCGATCTAGTACTTAAGCTCAGCCGGGCGGGAGTATGTTATATGTATATCTATATGTATAATCTCTAATATTATTCCAGTGGAGAAGATGTTTGGTGTAGCATTAACAGATCCAGAGGAGATATATTTTTTTTATAACACACTCCGTACTGCTCCCAATAGATACAGTGAACAATCTGATGTACTGAACATGAACAGGAGGGAGACCTTGAGTTATTATCAGTGACCAAACCTTATTTTTGACTGTCTACATTAAATCATGGCCTGTTCATAGATGCATGCACACTCCAAAGATCTCACAAAATAAATTACACACAGGATAATAAATAACAAAAACTCCGTGTGCTCGTAACATAGAACTGACATTGCTTCCAAACCTCACAAAACCTGCCAAGAGCTCTGCAGTCACTGAATCATTTCCCTTTCAAAAACACATCTTCAGTCGTCGGGCAATAAACTCTCTCCTGGCTGAGTGTATATACACCCTCGTAAGTTTTTAACATTTGAAAACATGAATAGAATTAAAATTGTATGTACAGTCAACTCTCTCTATAACGGCAGCCCATTTGTATGGAATTTCCTGGTAAATACGTACAGGACGCGTTTTTGTTACAGGTGTATATAGTTAGCATGTAAATAAATAAACTCTTGAGGATGTTCCTGTAAGTAAGTAGGGAGTGTCTTTATAGAGGGAGAGAGCATCTACTGTACTTTTCAACAAGGAAAAAAAAATCTGGTCTTGCAGGTTAATTACTGAATTAGCTTACGTGCGCTTAAGCACATGCTGCTTATTATATACCTTTTCAATTTTAATCAGGGTTGGAGGAATCATTGCATCCTGCCTTGTAATTTATTCCGTCGTACTTACATACTTAAATGCATCTACACGTGTGTATTTTTAGAAAGGAGCATCTCTGAACCAGGTGGCGGCACAACAATGACGAGCAATACCAATGAGGGCAATCCCGGATCTCTCCTCCAACCCGGCGAAACCATCAGGCCGAAAGTGAATCCAAATTTGGCCATTAAACTAGTGAAAGAGTATTTCGGGTATGATGTCATCAAAATCAAGGAGCTCAACAGTTATGATGATGTCAATTATTTAGTTGATGTAAGTTTGTAAGAACTCATGAGATCACATTTTGTAATACACATACATATGTATGTACGTTTGAAGGAAAGGAGGATGTACATACTAAAAATACACGTGTTACATATATGCCATTGAATATTTATTGCAGGTTAATGCTGAAGATGGATCCACACAAAAATTTGTTTTTAAAATTTTAAATTCCATGGATTCCAAGAAACCCCAGTATATTGAGGCTCAGGCTCAAATAATGCAGTTGTTGAGTACGTTTGGAGCAATATTTTTATTAGTAGTATCAGTTTGACCCAAGGGTGACCCTGGTGATTATCGATAAGGAGCCCTTAATTGTATGTAAATGAATTTGAACTTTTTTCAGGTAGCAAAGGCATAAATTGTTCCATGCCTCAGAAAACTTTGGACGGAAAGAATTCTGCCCTCGTGCCTTTCCCACCTTCTCCTGATGATCAAAATAATGGTACGCTGCACATCTTTAATTACTACCATTGGGTGGCTATTATGTTGAAAGAACAGGAATAAAAAAGCGTTTTTATAATTTTGTATTTAAATAAAATTTTATTGTCAGCTCAAGGAGACGGTCAGACCAAAATTCATCTAATTCGTCTCCTAAGCTTCATACCAGGGACGATCTTCGTCGATGCCAAACTCACCACAAACCTACTGTTCAAAGCCGGGAAGTATATTTCTGAATTTGAGCAGCACTTGAAGGTACCTTAAGGAAGGAACTAATAATAAGCTATAAAAATACACATTCATTTCATCACATATAATATTTGTTTACTTGAATATCACTAAGGACAATTTTTCGATAAGAAGCTTCTATAAGTACTTAATTTGAAAACTTTTTTGTTTATCAGAATTTCAGACACGTTGGACTAGATGGTCATACGTCCGTTTGGTTCTTGAATTCTGCATTGGACCTAAAGAAGTTCCTGTACGTTTTGGACGATAGGACAGACAAGCAGAATTTAGTTTTAAGCGTGTTAGAAGCTTTTGAAAAAAGAGTCCTCCCAGCCTACCCGAATTTAGAAGCTGGTACGCATTGTTTCAATTTTTAAAATTTTTTTTATTTATATATTATTTTTATTTATATAATGAAGTGCTACTATTATTATCATTATTATAACCAAATCTCGTTCTCAGGGAACTGCTCAAAGAGTTTTCTGGTTATAAGTAAGGGACGAATTTGCTCCGTCCTTCAATTTACAGAGTGCTTATCCCTTTTTACGACATTTTATTTACTGTTTTATTGTGTTTCGCTGATAATTTGTCCCACAGGTGTTCTCCATGGGGATTTCAACGAGCAAAACATTATTTGCAGTCCATCGACAACGAATTCCAACGAGTTTGACATTTACGGCATTATTGACTTTGGGGATACTAACGTTGGGAATTACGTCAATGAACTGGCTATAACCATGTGTTACATGATGATCGAGAGCGTTAAACACAACATGGATCCCTTGGAATCCACTGCACATGTTCTAGCAGGTTATTCATCGTTCCGAAAAGTGCCCGACGAAGAACTGAATATTCTCAGGGTGTGTAACGTTTTATAGTAATAAGTGACTTTACAATTTTTTAATAGAAAGTAGGAATAGTAGGATTAATAATAATTATTATTGTAAGTAAATAATGATCTGAAATCTCAAATTTCAGACATGCATCGCCGTTCGGTTGTGCCAAAGTTTGGTGATGGGGGCCTACAGCTACACCCTGGATCCCGGTAATACTTACTTACTCACCACGGCTAATATTGGATGGCCGTTACTGGAGAAACTATGGCGGAACACTTCCGATGAGGAAATCCAAACAGTTTGGAGGAATGTATCAAAGGAATACTCCTCATCCTCACAATGAATCATGATTCATTTCCAAATGTTTACATCAAAGTTTTTACGATTTGTCATTAGTAGAAGTAAACAATGTTGTTCATTGGGATCTTATATACAGTGGTAACTTTTTCGCAGTAACTGCGTCTGTATTTCGTAATGAGTACTATCGAAATGTTGCTATCCTCCTGTTGAGATTTAATCTCTAAGGCCAGCATTCCACATGATCACCTTCCATGAGTCTTTCCATTGCAATGTGCACTTAGTCTCCTGTGAGGGATCTTGAAATAAGCGATAAATGACATACACATATAATTATAGTGTCTGCAAGTGTCACTTATCATGAACCGAACCTATATGCAATGACAATGACCTTGCTTTTAGCATCTATGTTTCTGGAAGACGACCGCTTTTAGTTTTTCCATTCGATTTTTTGTTACATAATGAAGTGCAAAGCTTCTTTTATCATAGATAATCGAACAGATACAATCAGCACGGGATTTCCAGTTGTACTTGCTTTCTGCACGTAGCACGAAGCAGCTCGGCAGCAGTATCTACCACATATCCCATAATAGTTGATCACAGATTCGGGAAAACACTGAAGGTTATACATACACGGCTGACTTTAGACTTCGATACTGACATTCTACATATATCTACGTTGCATCAAATACTATAAAAACGACTGCTGATAATATGAGTCAGACGCCTTTAACCTGGCCCGTAAGAATCCCTCACGTAGATACTCCTCAGAGCGTATCTATATAAAGTGCTTATATGATTTAAGAAAAATTGTAACGTGAGATTTTTTTACGATAATTATGCAAGAGTGTGAGTATGCACATCGAACATTCCCATCAGTTGCCAGAATTCAAGGCTTGGCTACACACATGCATGAATATTTCCTCGCATGCTAATCAACAATTTATCCAGTTTCGACAACAAAGAATTATTAAAGAAGTCCATTATTTAGTGCATCATATATCGTATATACCTCAACATGAATCATGTAACGCTCCAACGCATGGATCACAGAGCATTTCATATTTAAAAGAATACAAGCTTACGGTTTATCCTTGTTCCTAAAGTACTTACTACAAAAAAAAATAATAAGCTGGTACAGTGACCCCTCACTATGGGAGATCACTAATGCATTTTATCCATAGGTCTGATTATATTCCCGTTTACCCCAATGTTAATTTTTCTCCTTGTAAGAGTACATACCATTACATCCCAGCTTGGGCCTAACAGAGCTACAGGAGTGCTCTCATAGAATGACTATACTGTGTATCATTCATCAAAGAATTAAAATACTTTTCCGAGGTTTATGAGAAGAATAATATTACTGACGTGTGAAGGGGGTAAAACTGAGGAGGAAAAATCCCTGAAAATAACTTGAAAGCTGAACTTGATCCAATGAAGACAATTTTTGTAAACCTGTGACAACTTAAGGAAATTGAAAAAATAATCTGCGTAGGTTCTCCGCCACAACCTGCTCATAGACATCAACATGAGGAGAGAAACATATTATATGAGCACAAAATAAGAAAATACTTTCTTGACGGCAGCAGCATTAATGACCAAGAATAAAACTGAAGATAACTAACCTGATCCTTGGCACGTAATAGCTTGGCCAGCATCTATACCTATTGGTTGACATTTAAGACCGCAGTTTATAATGTTGCAAAAACCAAACCGCAAAAAGGGGCCTTAGATTTAAGACTAATCAAAATGACAATTACGAATCAATTTCCACTACGTGCCAAGTCAATTAAGTTACAGGAGGTACAATTTTTTAGGGTAATAACTATTATTGTAGTTAAGTGTAAGGCATGAATTCTCAGTGATGTAAAATATTGTTTACAATGTAATAATTCGTGATGGGTTGACAATCATAATTCCCTTCCCACAATTATTGGATCCATCATATATGAGAACCGCAAATATGTAAGTAATTACTGTAATAATACACATAATATGCGTAATTTGCTACATGTATACAAATACAAGTTCCTGTTAATTGGTTACTTTTTGTATTGTCTTTAAAGACCAAAACCGTCTCACCTTGGACATAAAGTCTTGCCGTCACTACACTGTATTTAACCATTGGCTATACACACAAAGTTTCAATACAACATTAATTTCCTCCACATGGACTTTTTTATGAGCCTATGAATCGTTTGTCCATGACCAGTGATTATTCTGAGCTGGATCACCTGTCAAGGCAGGTGTATTTATGTTACCACTAAAAACGTACATATGTGTCTGAGATGGAGGAGAACGTAAATAGTAAAAATTATAATCTAAATTTGCATCTCTAGCATTAAGTGAAATTCCTTCCCGGAACAACATTTGTAGATTTCGCATACCTCTGGGACTATACTGGGACTATGTTTTTCTCAAAACCGTTGATACCGTAGTCTCCCCCTTTGGCAGCCCATCTTGGGATTGGGAAGGTTCAGGTTGGCCAAGCATGTTTCTATAATTGCACCTTCAAACAAGTACTTTTTTTTGGATTTAGAACATGATTTTTGGTAGTCAACTTTTTTAGTACAAGTTTTTTTATGAGCAAGATAATAAAATAAATACTTGATTGCAACTTGGAAGGTACTCAAGCATGCGATTGTGTTCAAATCTCAGACTGACCTTTACCGACTTAGCTACTTCAAAAGAATGGCTCTCCCCTCACTTGACAGACCGACTGAGCCTCATTATTGCCGCGAGAGTGAGAGTATAGTCAGTAACTGTTACAGCGGAAGGATTACGTGGTGAGAGCAAGAGTCGTGGTTGAAACTGAACATGGTCTCAAAGAGATCGTTACTCAGACTGGGAACGTTGACAGCATTTACACCAGTGGTCCTGTTCATCAGCAGACTCCTAACATGTATTGGGTGTGTGGTGGTGGGGCCCGGGCTGTTCCTCTCATTGGTTCCTCTAATTTTCTGGAAATTCCTGGTCACACTGGTGTGTAATTTAGTGAGTGGAGGGGAATGCAGAGAGCCCTTGTCATTTTTTGACACTGTCTTTGCTGTGGATAACTTTTACACTCGCCCTCACGCCAGCACACTCAAGTGTTTTATTCTTGACGGACACTTGAGTCTGTCGGACATCCGGGAGTTATTTTGCAATAAAATTTTATACAAGCGAATTTCCCATGGCAGTGAGGCCAAGGACCGATGGCAGTTCCAGAGGCTTCATCAAGTGCCCCGTCGGTTCGGCTGGTTCTATTTTTGGACAGAGGTTCCTGTCAATGTGGATCTGCACGTCAAGGAGGCCATCCTGACGGATGATATGAACAAGAATGGGTGCGTGAGTGAGTCATCCCTGTCGAAATATTTAGGGGAAATGATGACAAGTCCATTTCCCGATCAAAGCGCTCTGTGGGAAGTAGTTGTGGTTAATAATTTCCAGGGACAGAAATCTGTGGTTATTCTCCGAGTTCATCATGTCATCGCTGATGGATACAGTCTTAATTCCATTGTGGATGAGATGATCTCCAAGGAAAGCCGGTACTTGGTAAAGGAACAGGAGGAACTCAGCTTAAAGCAGAAGGTGCATACTAATCCATTACTTATACATATATACATACATCCTGACATAACAAACTGCGTCCAGCTCTGTAAACGTAACTTATGCTCAACCTGCCAAAATTGTACGAATGAATATGAGAAGGAGAGTTTGGTATCTGTATTGTCATTATGCAGTGCCCATCATTGCTCTGTAACATTACCACTAAAGCACAAAATTTGACTGATAATTAGTGACATACTCCTTTACGGAGTCAAATGAACATATTGGTAAAGGGGAATCTGAGACATATTTTCCTACAGAGATAAATGCTCCAACAAGGGTTAATAATATAATAACTTGGAAAGTTAATTTTATCCAATACCAATACCTTATGTTGTTCCTCACCTAAGTTCTCCTGCACTGCTATTTCCAAGTGAAGCAATAATAATTTACATAATTTAATTACTATTAACATTGATTACGTTACTAAGATGCATTATAGGCAGAACTCCGAGTACTGGATCCATTACATCATTACATTGACTGAATTTTAAAAATTACCACCTGCTCAGGTCATTCCATTTAGAAAGTATGGATTTCGAAATGTATATTTTAAATATTGTTAGATAATGGCAAGAAGCAAAATTGAGCATTACAGTTAAACACCTTGTTAGAGGGATTTGAAAGGATTTTTGATTTCCCTTTAAAAAACTATCTCTCGTAAGGAGTTTCTTAAGCGTCTTGTAAATGGGTGGTGAGACCAAGTAAATGTTTTCCTTATGTATAGAAATTCCTATAAACCGACCCCTACTCACAAGATTTTACTGTGTCTGCAAAATTTTTTGAAGTGAATGTACCATCGGTAATAGGGCAAATTTAAAGGTCGTTACTGCTTTCATTATCAGTTCAATTGATTTTTTGTAGTGAGATTAGTTTACCAAGCTGCAAGTTGTTTTGCTGCATTGTATATGAAATATAGTTTTAAAAATGGTGACGTTCGGAATCATAACTTTCTTTATTAGAGGGTCCTAAAAGCTGTAAAATTTAGTTATTACAGGGGTTTCCTCTTATAAACAGTAAAATTAGCATTATTTATTAATATTATTTAATATTTCATAAAAGGGGGTTCCTTATAGCAAGAGAGCTCCGTTTCGTATTTGTGTTGCAATTCATGTTACGTTTTGCGTACTGGACTTCGTAGGAGTCTCAAGCTGTGTTTAGTATTGGCGTATCCAGCAAGTTCATAACATAACAGACGGAGAGTTGTTGTTAGCCCAGTCCTGACCTGACGTGTGTTTGTGACACCCTAATAATGACTATAATGTCCTTATAATTTTATGACTAGCTCTATTTCTTTTGGACGGCCCCGGCATGGATAGTAAACTTTTTCCTGGAAGAAATGTTCGCAAAAAATCCGATAAACCACCGGAAGGAAGATACCACAGGAGTTTTGGCAATTACTAGCATCCCATTAGAAGTCATTAAATCCATTCGGAGAAAAACCAACTGTCACTTTGCTACAATTGGGCTGAGTTTACTTGGGGGTGCTCTCCGGAGATTATTTTTGGAAACTCGTCAAGACATCAATGAAATACCGGATTTCTTGAAGATCATGCACCTCCTCCCAAGACCTGACCACCCTTTTGATAGAATGTGCAATCATTGGTGAGAAAATATGAGACATTATTTGACACAAAAATAGAAATGAAAAAAATAAATGATGATAATGTCAAGGACGTTTTTATTTTTTTAGGAGTGCCGGATCTTTCAAAGTCTCATTGAAGAGTCACAATGCGTTGGATAGATTAAATGAAGCGGAGGAGTACTTCCGGGGCTTTACCGAGAACAATTACCAAAAACTACTGGATCTTCAAAGTACAATTGCCAATCTGTTACCTGCTCCAATCTATAGTTTGGTCCTTTCCAGGAAATACCTCACAAATATGTCATTCACAAGCCTTCCAGGGTACGATGGACAGGCTCAGCTCTGTGGACATGATATCGTCGATTTGTATAAAGTAATCGGCCTGCAGTATAAACAAACTGGTACTATTGAGAAAATTAACATTAATTATTTATATATTAATACAAATAAATTAACACTATAAATTCTGAGTATAAGAGTACCGTGACATTTTTTCTTTGCTGCTTTCAGCATTGGGTGCCGCGGCGTATTCTCACAATGGTCAACTGGCATTCTCGATTTTTGCCAACCGAGATATTTTACCGACGCAAGAGTCTGGTGAGCGCCTTGCACAGGTTCATCTTCAAGCCGAGTTGGCACAACTAGTTGAGCTGCTAGCATTAGATGCAGAACAAGTGTAAATGCAAAAGAAGTCAATGCAATACTATAATTAGCTGAGTTCAATTGCAGGACAAGAGTTCAGTTGGTTTTTAAGTCAAACACGTTTCTGAAAGAGTCAATATTTTATTTCGTACGGACTGTACGGTACAGTACACTCTCTTTATTGGAGTGTCCCTGCAAGTAGCAAAATTTGACTGTTACAATAATTATTGCAATGCAATGTCAAGCTCTTGTAAAGAGAAAAATTAATTTGGGATAAATTTTATTTAAATAATTATAAATTTTTCTCCAGTAGATAAAGTACTGTAATAATTCTAGTAACGGTGTCTTTTATTCTAGTGAGAGTCCACTGTATTAGCTTTAATGGTACAAATACCACGGGGGGTTATTGTGCAAGGGGGTAGCATTAATGATATTAAACTCTAATATTTTACTACAATATGTCCTTTCCGACATATTGTCATTTTGCACTGCTTTTTTATAAAATACAGTAAAATATTTTGGATGTGTCTCTTATAAACGTCAATCACTTGTGTTTATGGTTATATCACTCATTACAGTAAGTATAGTGGGCTGCTGGACAGCAAAGTTCCCTTAATGTCAAGACATTCCTCATAATCTGATTCCTCATATTCTGATTCCTTATAGTCCTTATAAACCAGAATTTTACTGTATCTATATTTTTTGCAATTTCCATGCATACAGTATTATATGTAAACTGGTTTTACATAACAATAATGTTGCTGGGATTCAAGAAACATATCAATATGTCATGCCCATTTTTAACATATCAGAGAATGTTCCTTCTTACAGGAAAATACAATTATTATTATTCAATTGATGTGAATTAATGTGAGTATTCTTTCTGTCATTTGTAAACTATCGGAGATGTTATAAATTAACGCGTGAATATTGGATCATGTTTGTGTTATTTTATTAAAAAAGAGAAACTCTCTTAGCATCTTACATCAAGTGTTCGAACTAAATTATTGTAACTAATCAAACTGTTAGTTTTATTGAGATTAAACAGCCGTAAATCTGGTATAAGGCATTCAGTAATTAATCAAGTAAATAAAATCTACATATAAATAAGCTCCATCATAATGATTACGTAGTAAAATTGACAGATCTATTTAAACCCTTATAATGTATGTAGGCATCTATTCCAAATCCTAGGCAATTTCCGTATTAATGCAAATTACCTCCTCCGATAATAAAAATCACTAACATTTTATCAGTGCCTTAAATCATCATGATTAAACAGTAATAACATCTAATTTTAAGCCCCTACTATTAAATGCTAATGCTTGAAGAATCATTTCCGTTTATAATCAATTGAATGTTTTTGCAGAGTAGGAAAAAAACAGCATATTTTATGCTACAATATACACATGTATCGATACTTTAAGACCCACTTATGCCCACACAATAAAGGTGCATATGTACGCTGTAGTATTTATATGTAAACGCATCTTATGATGGGGCTGGCCCCAATCTCTCTGCACACTCCGGAAATCTTCAATCACAAGGCACATCTCTAATGGGTATTTACAAGCTCCTCTCCAGTCCCTGAACATGGGCTTTCAGTGAATCCAAATGGGTTTTAAAAAGGAAGATTAAAATATGCAGGCTATATACATTTTGGACCCTCACAACAGCCTTAATGCTTGGACTACATATGGATTTTTTATTATGTAGACCTCAACTTACTCCCATATTATGATTTTTTGTTCTTAAACGCTTTCTACACACAGTCCACATGTAAACATGGATCATTATCAGTAAATGGAGTACGGTGATATTATATAGGCAATCTTACAAATACATGCTCGAGCAGCCTTGTACATTACTGACAAGTTTCAAGTTTTGACTTTTGCAAACACAGGGATTCCATTTCCGGGCAGTTTACTGGGAAATCTTAGCACTATATAGATACGTACATACGAAGAAACTTCATCTGATTTTGACATCAATAATAAGTCCTGTTACATTATCTGGGATTCATATCTTGGAATAGCGTGACTCTGACTGTGTTTGTACAATTTATTAATTTGTGCAGTAATTTATGTACAACACAACACACACTCTTTATAGGAGAAAAATAATTTACCCCCTGGAGATGTGGGGACTGTACGTTGTCAACTACAAGCTCAATATTTTTAGCATGCTTTTCAATGTATTTGAAGGAAGCATAATGTCACAATTTGATGGAGTCCTTACGGAAGAAGGAAATATTATATGTTCCTCAGCCAGCAGAGTAAATCTCTTGGGCTTTATCTCCATGAGTTAAATTTGTTGCATGAGACAAAAAAAACAAAAACCCCTCGATAGCTCTTAACTGTTCTAAACTCATACCAATTCATCCCTGATTGTGAGGCGTTCAAAGTTTATACACATGTATAAGCTTGGAGGAAACATCCGCCGAAAGTTTACGTCCAATACTATACTCAAGTTGTTGGATATTCGATACTTAATCAAGAGTGGGGAAAAAAAAGATTCTCCTTCGTACATCCTGTTGAAAGCACTCAAGTCGTAAATTCCTCCTAGCTCTTTGTTTCTGCGTAGAACTCCCTTCCATTATCATGTAGTCTAGTCCTCCTAATACTTGAGCCATAACAGTGTCAATAATCTGTCAAAACTGAAAACAAGAACACTTCCAGTGAATCTTCTCCCCTCATTATTCATCCCTGACATATTTAGCTCAGTTATCTCCCGTCAGTATGACTAGCATTGGTAAAAATTCCTACGGAACTGTGCTCATCAGATGCTGCTCCCTCATTACCTTCTACCTCTAATTACGCGCCCACCGTTAGTTCGTCGGAACGTTTCTTTAGCAATGACGCTCTGTCAAGTTGTGATAATCCTGGTCCTCCTCTTCAACTGTAACTACTTCACCAGTGCGGATGACTCAGAATTCAGTAGTGAACGGGAAACGGCAATATCGGAAGAGAACCTCAAGAGTACATGTCATCATGAAGATGTCACACGCTACCTGAACTGGGTAGCTATTAAATACAGCTCCGTGGCGAGACTCGTGTCAATAGGCAACTCTACCCAAGGTATGGACTCATTTACAATCTGCAAATGTCAAATGTGCTTTCCTATTAGAGACCCCTTGGAAGAGTAGGTCCTCTGCAGGGCTCAAGGCACTGTAATATTTTGATGATGAATCTATAATAATTATTGTTAATTGTACGGAGTGTCCAAGTTAGAACAAGTTGTAGTATTTAGAAGGTCTGTAAATAAATAGGGGGTCAACTATAAAAAAAAACTAAAAATATTAGCTATAAAAAAAATAAAAAGATCAACTATAAAAAATAAGGTCAACTATAAATTGATAATAGACACTAATCAAGGTAAACCCTTCGTTTGTTGCAAGGCCGGGAGCTGTGGACAATAATAATTTCTGAGGATTCTACTTCAAGGAGATTACTGAAACCGCAAGTCAAATTCGTGGGCAATTTAAATGGTTTCTCCGGACCAGCCTGTGTACTTCTCATTAAGCTCATTAAGGTAACAAAAAATAGAATTCCCCTATTTAAATTTAATATTAATAATGAGTTTTTCACAGCATTCAAATTATATTGAGGAAACGCCTTTCGTAGTAATTTGGGGATTTTTTTTATTTGATGTAGTTCCTTCTAGAAAATTATGACACAGATGCAGAGCTAAAGCATTTGATTGACAAAGCCGAAGTACACATCATCCCCAATATGAATCCTGATGGATACGCCAAGTCTTTGCCTGGGGAATGCTTTAAGAAGGATGGAAGGTAAGGAATCTGATATTGTCTCAGGACATGAGATGATTTGATTTAATTTTTTGTTCGTTAGTGTATTCTTATTGTTGGAACAATTCATATGTAAAAAATGAGTTGACTTTCAGAAATCTAAAGCTAATTACTTGACTGAATAAATAATTTATGACAGACTAAATGCTAATGGCGTGGATTTGAATCGTAATTTTCCGGACATATTTCATCCCCATGATGATCATGAAGATGATCCTCCCTTGGAGATGGAAACCAAGGCCATGATGGGTTGGATCAAGCAGAATAACTTTATTGTTTCGGCCTCTTTCATCAGCGGAGCCCAAGTTGTTAGCTACCCGTATGACACCTCTCCTCAAGAGGGATGTGAGTTGTGTTCAAATTAATACAGTCCACTGTTTTTATGAGTGACATCCTGTTCAGTAGCACTTCCTCTATAAGAGCAAAAATATTTTGTTACATTTCCGTTTAATGTTTATCCCAATGTCATTTCTGGCCGTATCAGAGCCAGTCACTGTAAGAGCTACAGCAAGTGCGTCTCTTATAAAGAGAGTGCTCTCTGCAACTTCATTACTTTTTTCAGATTTTTTTCGTTTTGCTACAAATCAATCCCGACATGATTACAGGAAATACCGACGTCCAAAATGTTTGTAATTAATTCTGATTCAATGATTCATGCCCATAGATGTACAGAACACAGCGCATGAAACACCTGACGATGAGACGTTCCAATTCTTAGCTAGAAATTACGTGGGATTTGTGAACGAGCAGCACAACACAACCGATTGGAACTGTCCAACTCTGAAGAGACAATTTCAAGGTGGAATCATCAACGGTGCAGAGTGGCACAGCGTGTCAGGTAAAACTTTACGGACATTTTGAACTACTTAAGGAGAGTATTCGGTACAAAGAAATAATTGAGAAACTTTAGAACTAAAATTGTCTACACAATGACTGTAGATAAAATTAGCTGTAAGACTTAATTACAAGTATCTATGTGAATTTCAGGAACAATGATGGACTTCAACTACAACAGTGGAGTATTTGAATTGTTGATTGGCGTATCCTGCTGTCGAAATGATAATAATCCTAAAAACCTGGAGCATATTTGGAGGATAAATAAATTCGTAAGTTAATTCTAACGTACAGTTCAAATATTAGTAGGCTTAATAATGCGGGTATAAAGATATAATAATATTGTTGTTATTGTTGATTCAAATTTCGACAGGCCATGATCAGTTTAATCCGTGAAGCCGAGTACAGCTTCCGGGGTCAAGTTGTAGACTCAGAAACCAATGAACCGATGTCGAATGTGGAAGTTTGCATTTTTGTGGACAGAAGTGAACACCTTGAGGGGGAAGGACCTCCCATGCCATTTTTCACAAATTCACGAGGCGAACTTTGGCGAGTGCTATTACCTGGAAGATACCGCCTCAAGGTTACCAAACCGGATAGTTTTTTAATAACATGATTTGATTGTACGTTTTTTCAGGTAAATCCAGTTTGTTTTATATTTTGATATTATTGCAGGCATTTTTCAAGAACTACATCACAAAAGCAGTGCCCTTTGAAATAAGCATGGAGGGACCCCTTGAACTGAGGATTGAGATGGATAGCAAGGGCAAGCGAAGAAGACTCCGGAATAAGCAAGTTAATGGTGTTCTAAAACCAGACAGATTCACTGAATCATCCCCACATCACCAACAAATTCTCCACAGTAATGATCCCTTCTTCGATGACATTGAAGCCGCTCGAGTATTTGAGGAGATTCGTCATTTGGTCAATCATCCACGTTCAAATATGTCAGCTGAAACTCCCGACTCAGATTTTCACGAGCTTGAGGCTTTTCCCAGAACTTTGACTGTTACTCACAACGGGAAGGGATTAGAAAAGAATACTTACTTTTCTGTCTTAATTGCAATACTTACATTATTCGTTGCCTTGTCTTGATAAAACAGTAACAATTTTTTGTAGTCTTTCAATTTCTTGTTACCAGTGTTCATTTCTACCCATTATGTAGGTATAACCATAAATATGTGAAGTCGCTAAAATGATAATCCAAGGAGATCAAATGTGGTTTCTAATCGCCAAATTTATAACGCAATTTTCTGGTCTTTCAATTCTCATGACCTGACGTCCATTTTGAGTAATTTTGACTTTTCCTGGGGCACTGTGTGACTTTCTACTACGTACTTAACTAACTCAACAAAGTAACTACCCGTGCGTTGGAATTTGTTGCATTTCATAAGCATTGGCAAAATGAATGTACTACTAAATGATTACAAGTTTTAAGGAATATGTGTAGATATATATGTAAGCATCCAGCTATACTCCTTGGATCTTTGCCTTTTCAAATCTTTCTTTTAAAGAGGATTTAAATTATTTCCACAAATATGCTGCGCACTCTCGTTATAAACGCAGCTCTAACAAGTTAATCGGCCTTCGACCCACAGTGTCCCGCTGTCATAAGGAAAAGAAGGAAGAGTACTCAACGGGAATGTGCCCAAATATTTAAAACACTTTGGAGACAGTTCTTTCATAAGGGAATCTCGTATAGAGACTGTGGACTGTACTTGATATTATATCCACATGCAAGAGTACTCGAGTACTAGGCGGAAGGAACGTCCGTTGTTTTTAGCATATTTATGTTTTTTCATTCCATGGAATTTCATATTATATATACATGAAAGTGCGTGTGCATGCTAATCGCGGCGTCTTCCTATTTATTACTCATTTTAAAAATTGACTTAGAAAATAAAAGCGAAAGCTATGAAGTGGGCTTGGAAGCAATGTCCGATGTATCGTCATCTGAGTCTGAGTCGGAGCCATCGTATTGGCCAATATAAATATTCTCCCTTTTAGGACCAGGGACATGGACTGGAGGCTGCAATATTGGCTTCTGAGGTTTCTGTTTTGCCGGGGCAGTTTGCCCCAAGGCATTCATTTGGTACTGACCTTGCCTGCTCGAAGCCCCAGAGTATCGCTGGTAGTAGGGGTAAGAATACTTCTCCCGGGCTTCTACCCGTGCACTGGCAGCATCGTGACCATTGTAACCACCATATAAAATATGATTCATATGTCTGGCTTGCTCCAAACGTTTTGAAGGTGGGACCGGGATGGAATTTGTCTGCAGGATGCTATTCCATTGACCTTGCGAATTGTTCGCACCCAAAGTGGCTGCAGATCCCTTTGGGGGAGCCAGTACTTCCGCAGCGGTTACATTCCCACTCACAAGAATTAAGGACTGGTTCGAGGGAAGTACAACTGGAGCAGGGCTGATCACAGTGAATTTTTTATTCCTCCCGGCATTGCCAGTATAGGAAGAGACTGTCTTCAGCGGGTCTTGATCACTGGCTGGCCTCCCTGATAACGAGAGTCCTGTTATGGATCTACCATTTGCGAATCTTTCACCCCGCTTGGACGTATTCGTGAGGGAAGATGCTATAAGGGCGGAATTGTAATAAGAGTCTTCCCTACTTGACCAGATATTACTGCTCATGAAATTCATATGGGTCTGGTCCATTTTGGAGTCGCGGCTCGTTCGAGACGTTCCTTTGACGGCATGTCGAGGTGAACCCTCCACTGGTGTTTTTGGTGGATCTGGTGACATCTAAACAATGCAATTTTCCATTTAATGTTGTACTTTGAAAAATTGATGCTGAAAATAATACTCGAATAATTACTTTTAATTGATATTTCTTACTGGAATGCTCTCTGTAAAATTTTGTTTTTTTTTCCAGAGTTGTTTTAATATTTTGTGCTCACAAAATTATGTTTTTAGAATTATTGTGTCATCTTGAACTGACACTTTCAATTAATTTGAATGACTACATATTTAACAAAACGAAACATACCATTTTGAAACTGTTGAAGGTTTGCCGTCGATGTTCTCCAGGACTTTGAAAGGAGCTGATTTCTTTCCAAGGGGCAACGGGTAGTGCAGGGGCTTTTAATCTTCGGGTATCATCTCTCATTTTGTCCAACTCTGCGTGACCATGTGAACGCTTGCTCCAGCCTGAGCCATGTTTTTTCCCCCGGGCTTTCTGAGACTCTTTCGCGAAAGCAGAACTCTCGGGGAGCCCCTCATGTATCTTCATGTTGAACCTCATGGATTTGTGTCCTAATTTACCCTTTTCAGCACCGCCCAGGTCTTGTCGGATGTCATTTAGCTCGTGATTGAGGAAATTAGCAGTGACTTTCACCGGCTGAGGAGATTTGTTCCCAACAATGTGAAGACCTTTGGGGAAACCACTCGGGTAACCTATCACAGTGACGGGCGTACTGGGTCGGTTATTCTCCGGGTTGGGGAATTTCTGGGTTAGTGGAGTGTTTCGAGCAAGTTTGACGTTTGTCGAGCTTATAGGAGTCAGGCCTTGAATATTATCCTGCAATGAGGATTGATTCAACTGACCTTTCCCAGTATATGTTCCTTTCGGAGAGCCCCTTCCCACCTTGGTCACTTTGCTTTGCCTATCACTTGCTCTAAGTATCCCAGTTTTATTCATTGAGGCTCCATACATATTGCATTTTTTTCAGTTCCAGAAGACATTAGCAACGCTCGAGAGTAACTCCTCCAGGAAGGAAATTTACACACGAGGAGCCGGACCAGTTCAATTTCCTTATTTATATCCTTCCTCAATTAATTTTCATTCTGACTGGTGATTTTGCGGACTCCCTTAAACTACTGGTACTTTTAAAATTACTTACACGTACAAAATTATTTAAATAATTATTATGTACAATCCAAATTTATACTGAGCAGCATGAAGCATGCAGCAGGAGCACTGGAACAGGATGGCAGCAGCAGCCCAGCCTGAAAGCGGCACTGGAGGGGAAGCCCATTAAAAAGTAAAATAGTACATCAAAAATTTAAATTTTTTTATTAATAATGTTAGAAAACAATATTTTTTTCTTATTGATTTTTCACAATAAAATTCAGAATCCCGTTCAACAAAATTTGTATCAGAATGAATGCATGGGAGTTAGATTATCATACATTATTAAAATTAAAATATCCGACCCAATAATTAACACTAATATTATTTCCCATGAATTCCCTGCACGCACACGTTGCTCTGGATCTTCTTAGACACGAGGGATTTTTTTATTTCCCGGATTGGAAGAATATTCGCATCATTTCATTGAGCCATAGCAACTGTAGTACATACATACATACGTAAAAAAGACGAAAGGCTCATTATCTCTCTCCAGCCACAAACTCCAATGCAATAGGAAGAAGTCATACTTTGTGAGCAAGAAACTGCAAAGTGCAAAAGTTAAATGAGGTGTATAAAGAGTCGACTGCTATGCACACAGTAAATACATGTATCTATGAAATACTGGAAATAAAAAAGATAAATTATGTAGTATTATTAAAGAGGAGGGGATAATTATTGGAAACTATCCCAGCAGGAGCTTGAAAGAAATGGCCATAAAACTCGTTTGGTTAGTCCCACAATTCCTGTGGGATAATTGGACGTGGACGGAATAAGAAATCCCTTTAAATCAACACAGCTGAAAATATAAATACTGAAATAGCCAAGAGTTCCTTAACTAAGCCTTTCCTATGTACATCATAATATTGGAAGCCTGAGTCATCCACTCTCACTATAAGAGACTCTCACAAGAGCACTTTCTCTATAGTGTCATAAATATTTGGACCCATTCCCATTTACCCCAGTGGTGATTTAAATTCACCCTACAAGAGCATCCAATCCAGCAAGTCAAATTTTACCTTTTAGGGGCGCTTTTATAATGAGAGTTCACTACTTGTGTGTACACCTGTACAGTATGTAATATTCTATAGTGAAGTGGTAGGAAAACTACAAAAGTGTGTACTGGCTGGGACTGGCCCAATGAAGAGTAAGTCTGATGATTCCTGAGGTCTCTAACACTGACATAATAGGAGTTACGTACCACAATGTAGTGGGAATCCTGGGATGTTTCACAAAAGGGTCACCTCACATTTGAAGACTAGCTCAATAGACAAAGTGTTGAAAGGTGCTGGGTGGGATGGCCAGCATATGATTATGGGGAAGTTGATACCGTGTGAACTTTTAATATCGAACTTGAGTAGTCGTCATTCTTGTGGAAAAGTAGTTTTGTGGGGCCGAGACTCGTGTCTTGGGTATACCTCAATACGGAATAAATAAAACAGATTTTTCATATGTAATTTCATACATGAAACGGCACAAGTACCTACTTAGGTCTCTTAACCTTGATGCAATGAGCACCTGTATCCACTCCATCATAGAGAATTGGTATAAGTAAGCTTTTGTTCCATCTTTTTTTTGTTCCGTCAGAAAATCATGTATGGAAATTTCTCTGCATAAGATCATCTCCCATCTTGACACTCACGAATAGCTTTATGGGAGGAAAAAAAAATTATTAAATTACGTCCTAGGTAATTCTTGTCCATCCTCACTTCTACGGACGGCTACTATTCATTAGAAAAATAATTATTCGTGAAATAGAGGAAGTCAAATTGAAACTTATAGTTGTTAATCATCCCCTGTGGACAACGTAGCTTCATTGAGGTGGGTTGGTTGCGGAAACAAAGAGTGGTGTCATTGTCGTGGATGGATATACTCGAGAAGGGAAAGGAGGCTCATGGAGAACTAGTCTTTGCTTTGGGAGTCATCTTCAAATTTTATTTGTGACTTGAAGTAGTGACCTTTGTCTCCCCAATTTGTTTTCCTGCCTCTCCTCTGAGTTCTTCCGTGTTCTTGGAGTCCGTGAGTCGTTGGTACTCCAGGCAGAGCTTCCAGTACCGGAATGTGCAAGTTCCCCCGTGATTACGACAGTAGTGATCGGACTTCAAAGGCTCTCCATAATTTTTTCCTATACTAGTTTCCCTACTGATGGCTCATTCAACACCATGTATTGACGGCCAATAATTTGACATGGAAGTGTCAAAAGTACATTTATTAAGATTCCTTCTTTATTTATTTTTCCACAGTAAGTATGGGACAGCTCGTCACTTTTTACATTAATAAGTACACATGATTAGGGGTGTTGGGATACATTCCCAGAGTTTTTTTCTCAGTGTGTGTGTAATCGGGAAACCCGATAAAAAAAATTGTGTAATTATTTGATTCAAGTCAATTGTGAATTTGTTTCCAAGGTGTCACGGGACAACTGAAGAACCCCTGTAATCACAATGAATTCCGGTGTGCGGATGAGTCGGGTTGCCTTTCAACCGAAAAATTATGCAATGGGATTGACAATTGTCAAAACGGTGAGGACGAAAAAGGAAATAGTCAGTGGGACTGTACTAAAAGTACATTACAGACGGAGTGCAGGTATGGAGACCAGTTAGTCACCAAACTAGTAGTTATGTCACACTTGTAATCATTTCCTGTTTTTACAGAAATGAATACATGATGAATGGCATATGTATATTAAATTGTATTTAAATACCTAAACATTATTTACGTGTTTAATTGTGTTTAATGTTGTTTAGCCTGCAAGAACTAAAGTGTCGATTCGGAGGTTGTATTCCTAAAAGCAAAAAATGTGATGGGGTACCCGACTGCTGGGGTAAGTTTTATCGGGCAGAAAAACAATACCATAATTCCTGTGCAAATATTTCATGACATAATCATCAGGAATACCGTGCCAAGTGCAAAAAATATGCTTTTTCTCACTGAAACTCAAGCAAAATTAGCTCAAAAATATTTAATTTAAAGAAATTATTCAGCCAACGGAGTACGCTCTTATTCCCAAGGTCGCAAATCCCCGCAGTTATACTCAACAGAAATAACCCCGAATGATTTAATCCCCCCTTGTGTTATATGGATTATGTTCATTGAAATAATTATTCCACTTGGAACCGGTCATCATTTCGAGATCATTCATGGCCAAAAAAGTTAATCGAAAGCTGACATTTGAAAAAAATTAAATGGAACTTTTTAATTCTAGTCGTAGAGGCTCGTTACATGTAGAAAGAAATTCGAATGGGTTCCCAGTGAGTCGTGGACCATTCTGAAATGTGGATGAATAGGAACAATGGATGTTCAATCATGTTAAAATCCAGGAATAATTATGGTTTAATTCGAATACGTGAAATTAATTGAGTTAATATTTTATTTGGAATTTATTTTGTAGGAGGAAATGATGAAGCCACCGATCTCTGTTCTTCAAAGTGAGTGTGCCTTAAACCCTTTGATTACTTGTTCACTTTTTAATTATAATGATGTACTTCTGAATTACTGATTCTGAATTTTATAAAAAACTTGAAACTTTCTCAGGAGACCGTTTCGCCCACGCTTGTCAACTCTCAGCCCTCCCACGTCCAAACCCCAACAAATCATAGAACCGATCAAAAAAGTAACTCAAAATTTCTACCCAGTTCAAATTATCAATCCAGTACAAAATTATCAGCCATTCCCAGGTTTTCTCGAACAATTTTCCTCAACATGGCCACCTCAGGCTGCAACAACTCCATTAACTACCACCAGTATACAGTACATTGATGATTTGTCACAACCAGATAATGTACCTGCAATTCGTGTCCAGCCCCGAAAGAGAGGATGCCCTGTCTTGCCAAAGGAGTCAGGAGTTGAGATCTCTTGTTATATGCCTAGAAGCGGTAGATTTTTTGATTGTACGAAGATAAGATCCCCCATTGGAGCAGAAATCACCTACTCGTAAGTTGGAATAAACTTCGTAAAATTAAAGGTCTTTTAAGACTGGACACACACAAATATTTGTTTCTAAATGTGATTACTACAACATTGTAGATGTGCCAAGTACTACGCCTCCCCCAAAACAGGTGCGACCACAGCCTCGATAACTTGTAAGGAAAACAATACCTGGTCAACGCGAAATCCACGTTGGAAATGCAACTTGACCTGTGGGTTCAAACCGGTGCGTCCAATACCCCTCATAATCCAAGGACGGACAGCAGCTCCCTATGACTGGCCCTGGCATGTGGCTTTGTACAACGAAGACCCTCCCAACTCCGGCACATTTAATTACTACTGTGGAGGAACTTTAATTTCTCTCAGGGCTGTACTTACAGCCGCCCATTGTGCCACTACAACCGGAACCTCCAATAAGCGAACCGACCGTATTATTGTCATCCCCGGAAAATACCACCGCAGTTTTGACAAGAATGACGACAAGGACAGGTACGCTCAGAGACGAAGAGTTGTTGATATCGACGTTAATGAGTATTACAATACAGTCAACTTTGAAGGAGATATTGCCATTTTATGGCTTGATAAGGTAAAACATAAGCATTGATTTGCAAATTCCCTGATCGTAAATCTTGCACAATCGGAAACTTACAAATCTGAAAAACTAAACTAAATAAATATTCCTTGCAGGAAGTTGATGTCACCGATGGAGTGAGACCCGCTTGTCTTCCCTCTAAACGTGAAGATGTTGTGCCCGGAGACGATGATTTCAGCCTAGGAATTGTGGGTTCCATTATTGTGTTACTAACAATAAATAGCAAAAACTTCTAAAATAGTATCACATATTGTAGTAGCCGTGTTACATTTAAATAGTTTCATTTTTTTTCAAATATTTTGATAACTTATTATAATTTTTAATGGAACAGTTACCGGGCTGGGGTAGGTCCAATAACCGGGAAATTCGTGAAGAATTACAAGAAGTAGATTTACCCGTGGTAGATATACAAACTTGTAAAAAATCTCACCCAACTTTTGTAACGCTGGTCCGAGCCTCAACGTTCTGTGCAGGCTACAGGAACGGTAAGGGAATTATTATTGAGAGTGAAATCAAAAAAGGAATCATGTTCACGATAACTTCGCATGTAGCTTACTTACTGACTGTCATTCTTTTTGATCAGTTATTTTTCCTAACAATCAACAGGTACCACAGCCTGCGATGGTGACAGTGGAGGAGGTCTGATGTTTAAGCATCCCCAGGAAAAGGACAAGTTGGTAGTGAAGGGAATTGTGAGTGCAGGGGTTCAACGCAGGCGGGGCAGTGGCTGTGAGGAACAATATTACACAGTTTTTACAAAAGTTACACATTACCGAGATTGGATTGATGCGATGTTGCAGGCAAAAAACAATGTATGAGTCAGTTAGACAGCAACTGCAAATACCTTCTGTGCTTCTACAAAGATGATTTTTACAATAAGTGTCAGCAAAAATAATTGTTATCGTTTTAACCGTATACTGTTCGTATGCAGTTCCCAACTACTCAAGAATAGCGTTCGACTTCGATAATTACCCCTGCAGGGCGGACACTTAATTACCTTCTTATCCTCTCTGTACACAGGGTACCAAAAAATAACCTTCCCTTGATGTTTAAAAAAATAAGATTTTCCAGACTTTCTGAATCTAATAATGTGTGTCTCCTTCCATTAAAAGCACCAAAATTTGACATTTACAATGTGCCCAATTTTTTGCCCCTGGAGTGAGAATGTTATCGTAAGGAGGCCCCTTATAGAAATTAGGTTGTACGTGTACACTATTGTAATTCTGGATTGTAATTACTGGAAGCTCCAAGTTAATGATAAACCTCGATTCATAATTTGTATCTTATATCCAATGCATGCTACACAAGTACGTACAAGTGTATGTAGGCTTCGACTAATTTTAAGAGTGCAAATAAAGTGTGAATGGTGATATCATGCGATGCTTGTACATACATAGCATCACATTATAGCAAAATCTCCTGTATATGATTTTGTGAAGTTTGACTCAATAACCAATAAAGGATAGAGTGAGAGGTATGAAATGGATGGCGAACTTAAACCACAAATACTTTTACTACATATTCACTAAAATTTTATTAAAATTCAATATTTTAAATTGCAATTTTTGGTTCGAATAAGCTTGGGAAATTCCAATATAAAAATAAAACTGAAAAGTAACTTTTGAATACACTGATTTTTAAGAATCAGTATTAATGCCCGAATACAATTTAAGAGAAATAATATTATAAAGTTCAGCGTCACAAGTAAAGTCAAGCGTCAGGAATCATTCAACCGATAAGTCCTCCGTAGCCGAGTCCACCTCCGTAGAGTCCCGCACCTCCCAAACCATAACCAATGCCGCCCAAACCGATTCCAGCACCGCCAATGCCATAGCCAAGTCCGCCATAACCCAAACCGCCCAAACCGATTCCCCCATAACCAAGTCCGCCAAGACCAATGGGTCCAGCAGCAGCGATGGTGGCAATAGCCAAAACGACAATCTGAAATTGGGGCAAGAAGACAAGACTTATTACATACCTCGTAATTGTAATCTCTAAAAGTCCAAATTCCGGAATAATATTACAATTTTACCACGTATTTCATCATAATGAAGTAGATAAGTTGAAAAGTTGGAATTCACAAGAGAATATTTTGAGTTGACTCTTTGGAGAACAGCTTCTGTAGAACTGGATAACTTCTGACGATTTCCATGAGGCTTATATACCAAATAGAAGGTAGATACTGAAATAATGTCCCTGCAAACTCTGCAATTCTTCTGAGACCTATCTCCATTTTTGAACCGCAATTTTTTCCCCTATAACTAACCCAGGACCGATTCCAGTCAATGGTTAGTAATATCCTCAATTTTTTCAGTTCCAATCCATGCCTGGTACATCTCACGATGAGACTCGGAATAAACAAAGCACTTACGAAAAGGAAGGAGCTCTAAGGATAGGATGAGAACGTGCAAATATGCCCTTATTGGGCAGGATGTCAGTGTGACTGACAATTATGATAAAGTACAAAAACCAACTCAATTGCAATCAAAACGCTGAATTAGTTTCGTACAGGTATGTGTGTGGAACCAGTTGTTGGGATCTTGACTTTACTTTTTTCCTCTCTATTTTTTTGGGCCTTTTGCAGTATACCCTTGTAGTTTTAACTCCATTTAATTGTGTGCATCAGATTGGATAGATGCTACATAAAACTTGTAAATCATTTATCATTATACACATTAATCTCTACAAGATCTCTTCGAAGGAATCAGGAGACAGAGAGATACGGTACTGATACAGCTTGTATTTTAGTAAAATAAAGCTTAGGTGTTTTAAACTGTTACTCAATTACTCCTTGTAGCTAGTGAACTCTATTATCATGAGAGCAATAAAAATTTGACTCTTACAGTGTCAAGTGAACTGTTCTTAGAAGGAGACAAATTAATACTGTAGTATTGTATGGAACATATCCAAATATTGTTTTATTGAAAACGAACTCTTACAAGAGGGTCTCTTATAATGAGAGTTAAAAGTATAGACTGGCCAGCTTGCTCGATTATCAATTAGTCTAAATCGTCCGTACAAAACCAAGGAAATACCACCAAATTGCATAATGTTGTCAAGCATGAATTCATCCTTTACCCTCATCGTCAATGACTCACAAAAATGCGTTGATTGAGAATTTCACCAGCAAAAAACCTGCGGTCGTAGCTGTCACTGTCACTACCAAGCAAATATCTTCATTTACAGGCACGCAAGGTAAAGATAACAAGTATCTTTCCCAAGCATTTTCTTCTTCACAAAGTAATGCTTATTTTGTCAAGGAATAATTCATAGGAAGGTGACCAAAAATTGCAAAGAATCTGTTTTAATTTGCAAGAACTCATGTGTGCATATCATACACGCATGATTAAAAATATATCTCACTTCGTTGCAGTAAAAATAGCACCCGTAAAAATAGCCCACAAAATGAATGTAAATTCTTAAAAAATACAAAGCATAAATATACATATATACATATTATGCAGTTGCATGTAGTAAAACCAATTAAATTTTTAATGTTCATTGTTGTTGTTCCTTCGGGGGATTGTGAGACCCATTCTTAAATCACAGGCGTACAATTGCTTAGTGCCCTATATTCTTTCACGTATGCGTTTGTTACCAGCTATACAAGCTATAGGTTAGCTCACCACTCACCGATATAGGTGCAAAAGATTTTGGAATTTCCTTTTTTTTTATAGAATGTGAAGCACTGCTTATGCACTGGATCATTTGGAATTCCCAAAAAAACATTTAGAAAGGCTTCGCAAATCTTCTACAGTAGAATTTAACGGGCCCATTTAAGGAAGTGAGATTGGTGCTTGGGATTTGAGTTAATTGTATCAAACTCTGATCTGCACGTTCGGCTTACTGCAGCTGTCCCATTAGTTGGAACCCAACAAGTACGGCAAAAGGAACCTAATAATAATGTCCATTTGTCCGCAGCCATGTAATTAACAATGAGAATTTCTTAATAGCAAATTAGACTTTGAATATTAATCCATAGTTTTACGTGAGCTTTAATAAATTAAGGGTTGTAGCATTATTGTTATAGTAAGTATAAATAGGACTTTCAGTGTGTTGAAGCTTAGAGTAAAAAAGAGACCACATGCAACCATAACCATTTGCTCCTAGTTTCAACCATTCAACTGGTTATTGATACAAATTGCGGTTTTTGTATTGCTAAAATTCGTCCGTACTTCAAGTGTAGAGATTTCCAAAAGGGAAAAAGGGCATCTGTTCTTAAGATGAAATCGGTAATAGTTTAAAACAAATTTGGTTCTAGTGTACTGCTACGCATAGAAGGGCAGATTTATTTGGACAATAAAAGTGACGTTCAATATTTCATGTATTGGGAGAACAAAGTTGGCTTATTTTAAAGTATTTTATTGCTGAATAATTGCAGAGAATTTGTGGTACGTACGTGTTGCTGTTTGCACTTGACCTAATGGCTGGAGCGCTTTCCATTCCAGTGGTGGCAAGCACAACGGATCCCAGTGTTTTGTCTGATCTGCAGAGCGCTGGCTCAATATTTCTGGGCGATAGACATGGGTACGGAGGTGGCTTAGGAGGTGTTGGAGTACCATCATGGGGATTTGGAAATGGTCTTTGCGGAGGGGGAGGAGGAGGATATCGTCACTATATGTATCCGAATTCCTACACCTTTGGTAGGGGTGGTTACTATAAATAGTTAAAAAGGTTTGGACATCGAGCTACTAGCTTTCACCTGCAATTGCTCGCGGAAATTAAATGGCCAAAGGATGTATGTACACGTAGTGCTCACTTCTTTTCTTTTGATGCTGTATTCACAATGTTTCGTTATAAAAATTGAATAAAATACAAGAAGCATTAAATCAATTACTGTATAGATTAGGCGTTTCTTTATTAATCCGTTTAAAAAGATTTTTCATATATTGTATCACAGGACTCCATGAAAGAAATGCTAACAGTTCTAACTCCGATTTACTCGACATAAAATCTAGAAAGTGCATTGCTGCCATTTACACATGAGCTAATATTGAAATATAACCTACATATGTAATCACAATAGCAATATAAAATCAATTCAAAAAATCAATGCAAATCAATTCAAAGTCTTAAGGGATGAAAGCGAAATGTTACGCACATCTTACCTAGTATCATTGGAATTTTATGTTTTACTTCACTATGATCGGTGTTAATATCTATTAATAAAACATGCTAACTAATGGACTACTCGTTAGCGTTGTGTTCAGTACTTTTACAAAACTTGTATATAATCCCATACATGCAAGTTTTTTTGATCAATAATAATTATTGTTTAAAACATCTTTGTACTTTGTAAAGTGTGCATGAAATTGATTTCCACGCTATTACATACTAAATAACCCTTCTATATTTACAATTAAATCGTATAAACACATACAATTATTACATTTCCATATCACTACTGCAGCAAAACTCTGAACGATCACTGTGCTGTCTAGGGTTGATATTTTGCAACGGAGTCAATGCACACTCAAGATTAGATATAATCACCAACAGTTCACTTGTAAACAAAAAAGAAAATTGCATTTGGCTACTGCAGTAACAGCTCCCCAAATTGAGAATTACACATTTTGTAAAAGCTGAAACTGCTTTGACTCGTACTTCCATACAGATTATTGATTATCATATTTGTACTTCTTTGTACTTCGTACTGAGATTGAAAGTTTTATTTTGGTTGACTTACTCAACACATATTTTTATTAGGCTGATATAGGAAAACAGAAAGCGCATTGAAGGCTCCGAACTGAAGCCCCTTCGTCGGATAAGTACACTGTTGTAGTATAATTTCATCTTATATCAAATAAGGAACAGAATACTGCTTTGCTCACTTGTGCTATTATTACACACTAATCAATGCAATTTTAGTGATGTTAAGATGGCAGTAGATAAAACGCACGGACTAAACTACTTGATGATATACGAAAAAGCTAAACCTACTTACAAGGAATACATTGACTTAACAAGGATTTTTATGCCTTATACTATAGATCATATTAATTGATACACCTTAATAAAATACAATAAATTAATAAAAAAAGTTATTTCAATAAAATCCACATAGAAAATTAATCATAAGACAGTCAGTGATATTTAAGTTAAAATAAAATTAGTTCTAATTCAACGGAGATTTTGCAGACCAAGACAAATCAAAATATAGTATACTTGCTTAAGCGTTTGCATACATAAATAAGGAATAACGTAGAAAACCTTACTAAAATTACGCAAAACTTATATGGTCTCTATATAGTGGGGAGAAATTTATAATTACATTTTACCATTTCAGTTTTACTTCCCTCTGAGTGACGCCACGAGAAACCTTGAATTATATAAAATTACAAACCCCACGTAGTTCCTAGTTGAGATGTATATTTACACGAGTTTCTAAATTACTGAAGAATATCATAAACATCTGCAATGTCGACACACACACACACACACTTTTACATATGCGCTGGAATTTTACCATTACACCAACTCATTTGGCCAAATGTCTGAAAGACTACAATAGTAATTATTGGGAAAATATTTACAGGTTCGTTGACTCATAGAGAGCAAGAAATGAACACAAGCGAAACATATTAGAAGTCAATTAATTCTAAAATATACTACTACTATGCGAGCGCTGGTGCTGAGCAAAGCCTTTTAAATTCTGGTTAGTAAATTCTGAGATAAGATCTAGCTGGCCTACGGCAAACCGGGCAACTTCGATGAGCTTCACATTCCTGATGTTCCCATAATTTGCCGGCACATTCGTAACAGATGCACAAATGTCCGCAGTCTACATACGCAGTGTTGACTTGCTGATCCAAACAAATAACGCAATTGCCCCGAACGTCCACACCGGGAGATGTATACATTGAAGGAGAGGCCAGCTATAGTACAAAAACCACGTCTTAAAAAATCAGTTTAAGAATCAATCCATATAAAGTGGTAACGGAGTTTGCAAAATGCAGTCAGCGAATTTGATCAAATGTAAATATGCATCTTAGAGTCATACGAATATAAAAAACCATAATAATTAGAACTGGCTCAGCTCATTCCTTCCATGGCTATAGGGCTCCAACACTGATTTTGCCCCCAACCACACCACAAGCAGGTAAACTAAAATGTCGACAGATGAACAGGTTTTTTATTTCATCCACAAAGTATTCTAGCGAACTACAACACGGGGTGTCGCATGATTTGTTACTGGGGTATAACATTTAACTGAGATGTCTTATAACAAAAACGATCAACCATCCAGAAATGGGAGACTATATGCATGTTGACACTGTGTTGTAGTACGCTAGAATGCACGGTGGATAGAATAAAAAATGTGTCCACCTTTCAGCATTTTAGTTTACCTGCTTGTGGTATGATGGGTGACTCCCCTTATGGTGACAAGGGGAGCTGGGGACAAAATCAGTGCTAAAAGCCTGAAGCAATGCAAGGAGTTAGCTGAGCTTGTGTTTGTTATTCATATAACCCTAACACATTTGAACAAGTTCATATGGATTTACGCTTAGTTGGTAGTTTGAAAAAAAAACACGTATCTTACGTCAAAAGGCGAACTCAAAGGAGAACTGTAGCCGCTTGGAGAGTTGAATCCGGACGACACTGGATACGGAACTGCAATATCAAATGTGAAGTACTGTGGAGTTGTGGCACGCCTGTTGATAGGGGTAGGGTAATCATCTGATGTTACCGAATCCAACTCGGATGTGGATGAGTCAAGGTCCTGACTGGAATCAAAGCTGTTTCGTCGCATCATCATAGGATGATCTGTAAAGCACATATCAACAGTAAGTAAGCATTAGTTTGTTACAGTTCAATCTTTCTTACTCAACGTTGACACTCAATACATACAATGGCCTCGGGCCAATCAGTCCTTGTTTTACATTACACGTTCCATGTTTTAACTAACCATAAAGAATCACTAAATTCATACAATAATTTCACCAGTTTCAAAGAAAACAAATAATTTAAACTTACAAACAAGCTGGACGGAGCTAACACTACCATAAATATCAACCACCGCCCAAAGAGGTAAATTCGGATTTAAGTTCGTCACATCTTGCGGGATTACGATTTCCTCATGAGAATCGGTTCGAAAAGTTACTTCACCACTTTCATTGATAGCAAATGCAAGGTACTTGCAATCATTAATGTACAATCCGTGAAACCAAAAGCGACGAAAATACCGATGGTAAATAACTGCCAAATATCAACAAGTAGGGGAATAAAAACCAGACCGGATACATTGATAATAATCTCAACATGTGGTAGATATTCCTGAACTCTTGAGTTTGCAATTAATTTGAATTTATAAAATTCTTACCGCGCGCCCGCTCCAGCTCTTCCGAACGCAACAATGCTGGGTCAATGTCTGTAAACCCAAAGCAGAGCGGTCCGTTCCATTGGTCGTTGGTTTGAACAATTTTGAGACAAATCTGCATTAACAGCAGACTCTTTACTCAAAGATCATTACTTATGTATACAATATACGCAGACCCAACTCATTACTTAAAACATGACTTACAAATTCATTCAACTCCACAGGTCGATGACTAAATACAATCCCGTGCTGGTAATCTCCACCTCTAAGAGCCACCGAGCGTGTATCATCCAGTTTAATGTTCTTCCCATACCTCCGATGAAACCGAAGTGACGGATGAGGTTTTACTACATCAATAGTATTCATAAAACCATAGTAATGTCTCTCCACAAACAAAAATCAAATTGTTACAATTCCTTAATATCATACCTATTAATCTGTTCAGAAATCCAACCCCGAAGATTTTAAAAAACCTATCAAAAATATTCTTCACAGCTTCCATTTTCACTATTCACATCTAAGTACAATTCTGTCTTAGTTCCCGCAAGTGCCCCTCATCTGCCAAAGATCTCCGTCCCCCGTCAGTTTCTGCAAACCCACAAGTAAAGAAAATGTTTAGCACACGGTAATAAGATGACACACATAAACTATGACATACCACATCCTAACTAACAATTTATCAATACACACTTATTATTACACGACGACCAGTCTTGTCAATCCGTGCTGATTAGCATGAACACAGCCAAGCAGGAAACACTAAAAATGTAAAAACGGCTCAACAGTTTTATAAAATTACAACTCTCCTCTGGTTATAATTTACCCACGAGTATCTCAGCCTCATGCAAGTAAGCAAGTCAACCGCGTAGATTTTTTATGAGCTTTGAGCTTCACCTAAAAAAACGACTGTAATCTAAAACTTCAAATGATCATACAGACCACATGCTCCTGTCCCATTATACGCAATATATACGCGTTTTAGCGTGTACAGTGTGTATTAATGTGTACATATTTAGTGTGTACATACATACACAGGAAGCATGCATATATGTAACATTTGAGTAAGTAATAACTGTAACTATACTACCGTACACAATATCAGCAATGTCTATAACCTAATAAAACTACAATAATAATTACTACACACAATCCCAATCACAATCAGTTTTATGTCACTATAAAGCATGTTTTTTTGTATTCCACTGTAAAACGAAGGGCTTACAACCACCCATAATTAATTACGAAACCCAACCTAATTATTATTAAAACTTACATACGTACAAATACGACAGTTGCAAAATCATCAAGCTTTGGTCCAAAACTGATTAGGACAGTTTACTCTTTGGGCAATAAATCCTATTAAATAAATACTGCGGTGACTGCCTGACACAGAGACATACTCCTGATTTTTTCCCCTACATATACGCTCACGCACAATCAATACTTTACATTAACAATTTACACAATGCATGTGACAGAGAGAAATACTTACATTTCACACTTTCCTCAAACCTGGTTCCAAGTCCTAACTGGGTTTTAAAATTCTGGGGCTCTTTAAAACACTAAAGAACCCAGTCGTCCGGAGGAACTGGAAAAATGGACTTAAAACGAGGATAATGTACATATGTACATGGAACGAGAACTACAATATTTAAAATATATGCAAAATTAGCTTCGGAACTTCGAACTGGAACTATTCCCTGAGCTTTTCCCCAGCTGACTTTTGGATGGGACTTCACATTTAAAAGCATGAAGTCGAACGTATACGGTACGGTATATGTAATGAGAAATGGGACGCCTGCCAAGTATTCAGTTTGGAGGGAAGACTGATTGTGAGAAGTCAATGGTCTGTCTTTCCTGCATGCGTCCTCATGTGTGTTCCGCAAAAGTTTAAAAGACTAGCTCATGAGAGCGCTACTGACAATCTCACTCACACACTATACTTACGGTGTATAGTGGCAGTGTCAGCAGACTCACACACTTTAGAGAGCAGGCCGTAAATCAGGAGTTCGCACTGCGAACTTTCCATGTTTCCATGGGCTGAGATTACTTGGAACTGACAATGAAGGTGTACTTACTGCATGAGCGACTATACACTGCTTTAGGGATGTTATAGGTTAAATTACAGCTCATTCGAAAACCTTTTCCCAGCTGATTTTAATGGTACTGTCCCCTCTTTTGAGTGGTCCTTATTGTTAGTTCGGGGGTAAAATGGTTGGGAGATTGTGCGGCGCGTGCTACGCACGTAAGGGACCACGTGTGCGATGTCCACGCGGTTGGCCGCCCTTATGTCCAAGCTCCTTCGGAAGTTACCATTAAAATTTTGTATTAAGGCTTTTCGGACTTGGACATTAGACTGGACAAAATATTTCCTGTGAATTCGTCCAAATATAATCCAATTATTAACAAATATATTTGGACGAATTCCCTATATTTTGTCATATAATTATTATATCACATCAATTTTTTTAATATTATTCGCCAGGCGTGAATTATTCTCGTCAATTTCCATAAGATTGGCTAAATATTTTGTCAACACTGAGGAACTTTGCAAAATGCTTTTGTAAATTCTGGGGTGGTGTAGGACAAATTTTCAGATTGTTGGTTAGTGTGCCAATTATATTTATATGAGTACTATATATTATATATATAATTCCTACACACTTGGCCAACAATACCTATACTCTATAGTAAAAGAGGAAGACAGTTCTTTGAGTTTTGGGCTGTTTCTCAGAAACAATTGGCGAAAACAATTTTCAGTTCCTAGAAATATTTCCAAAATAATTTTTCCATTCTTGGGGAGTAACTCCACTCAAGGAAGAAGTGGTCGGAGATATTGTGTTCGAGGGATAATATCAGGATGGAAAATATCTGAACATGTAATTTTGTGTGCTTTATATTTTTTAATTGTTTTCGAAACTCCCAATTCCCAAATCGGTTTTTGGCCAACTAACCCACCGACCAAAATTGTCAATTTCCCGCCAATAGAACTGACAAAATATTTCACCCATCTCTTTAAAAACGATAAATCTAGATGCCCAAAATATTTTTTTAATATTTCAAAAACTACACAGTAACTTAAAAAATAATTTGGTCAAGTATTCTGTAAGAAAGGATGAGGAGAAGAATCCCTCGGAACTGATCAAATGACTAATCACTCGTCTCGTACTGTTTGTATAAACGCCAAATGAAATTAAGCTGACTATGGCAACAAAATTTAACCACAACCCTCAATATGTTAAGTACAGTCGGAATTGTCCGAATTTTATTTTTAAAAGCTGAGAGTGATATTTGCCTTTTTTGCATTTGCAAATAACCTTTCAGTAAAGAATCATCTTTGCTGATGAGAAGATTTCTAGACGAGTTTTCGTGAACGATAAGCGAATTGATACCAAGACAACTGATGTATCAATTATTTGTTGTTCTCCATATGATCCGCGTGGCTTTCGTTTTGTTGGCATAGTGACGAACATTTCTCTGAGTGGCAAATATTTTTGTGAGATTATTTCCAAGGAGAGAGGGGTTGTCGGAGGAAATATTACAGGAGGGATTGTGTTGGAGGGAATGTATTCTAACTCTCAAAATTATTACCGGTCGCGGTCGTTGAAACTTGTTTTCCATTTATAAAATTCGAGCTGGTTTTAAATTGAGGAAGCATACATTATGGCATGGTATCATATCTGTATTTATCAAAAATAATGCCGTTATACTTGGAACACTAGTACACTTTACTGCAAATTGTGATTAAAAACTTTTTCTTTGCGCCCTTGCAAGTAAATAATACTTTAATGTATACAAAGTCTTAAAACATTTTTCTCCCCCTAGTCCGTAGAAGGCGAAACGATCAAATATATTCGATTCCCCCTGTTTGTCGAAAAATTTCTTCCAGGTGCTTCAAAATTCTCTCCAAGCTTGAACTTGATAACAACTTGATGTTCAAGTTAGATATACCTTGACTTGAACTTGTACTTCATTATTCAACTAAATACTTTCTCAGCACTTCAAGGTGAGCGGAAAACACCTCACTCTTACTATCGATTGTAGGGCAACAATACGAGTGCAAGTGCTTACCTTGCACACACTCGTAAGAAACCGCATAAAGCCCATTAGCCTTTGTGGTAACTGTTACTCACAAATTACCCAATAAACCAGAAATGTACAGTAAACGTTGGCATTACATTATTATTTAACGTTAGGACAGTTGGAGTAACGTTAAATCTAACGTTGACAAGCATCTAGAATGTCCGCCTAGGAAACATTGCAGGAACATTGCTGGATTGCGCTGCAGAAACGTTACACAAAACATTCCTAGAATATTCGCTTCGAATGTTTTAGAAGCACGTGACAGTAACGCCATTTTGGTTGTCACAAATTTTAGTTGCCACAATTTTAGTTACCTCCAAATTTCAGATCCGTCCTTTAGGACACTAATAATTAAGTTTAGTATTTCAAATTTATATAGAACTAAAGTAATTGCCAAATCAGAAAAATATTAAATGTGTTTGCATTTGTTTTTTTATTTACATAACAGCCCACATTACACCAAAAATTGTAACTATGGTAACAAGAATAGTCATTAATTTCCAATTGTTAGCCATCCTGGGGAAGAATTTTAATCCGCGACTTTGCATTTCTTAGCCACGATTTCATGGTTTCCTCAATGTCCAAGCAATTTGCAGTAGGTAGTACCACATGAACAGCATCTAAAGGAAGTAAAGCAAAGGTGTAACAAAAAATAAATTATTATGGAAAAATGGGCAAATAAAAACTGCAAGACCTTTCACAATCGCTGGAATGGACGTCTTTGTTATTGGAAGCTTGTTAATGCGTTCCTTAAATTGCTTTCCGACCCAGTTGTACCGTAGTGCCAGTTCATTTGTTATCAAGCGTCCAAGAACACGTTCAGTACACTCCTTGGCGTTATTACCTCCTTCTCGAGCCAAAAAGATAGTCTGGGCAAGAAAAATTTGTATAAGAATAATTTTATCCTGATACATACATTAATTGAGTCTCACCATAATTTTGGCTAAATGTTTTAAAATTTCGTTGACAGGACGGAAGTTAAAACGGGCTTTAATATTTTGCGCAATACCATAATATCAAATAAATTCTTTATAATTTCAATACGAAATTGATATTAGAGTAGCCACTTTCAATTGTGGTACACCCCTAAATTTGTAAGGGTCTAATGAGTAAACTAAAGGAAATATTGATTTGAAAAGTGAATGTTTACATATTACATAATTTGACATTTCCAAAAATGTAACCGTAGATATTACCAGATAAGACATTCCATCAATATCCCTGAGCACGTATTTTATTCAATGAACCCCTCATCCTCACTCCTAACTCTCATTTAGTTTTCACGAACAACTTGTGTGAAAGCGTCAATTTCGTCCGGCGTGTTCAGGGGAAACTTAGGAAGACCCGGGATTGATTCTTCCCTGGAATATTAGTCTGCGCGTTTAGTATTCGAACATCAGCTGCCAAGTCAGAAATATCGTTACAGATCCGTTGTAACTCCCGGAGTACACGTTCTTCAAATGCTACAAAACAAAAGTTTAAAAGTATTAGAGACGAGTTGGGGTCACAAAATGGTTTACTAGCCAGCTCTAACTCGGAGAATTACTTACTATGAATTTTGTTTTGATTAACTCGTTTTGCTGCGGGAGAAGCCGGAATTAATTCCTGCTCAGAATCGCTTGTAGATTCTGGGTTAGAAACGATAGGGATTACATTAGATAGAGAAACATTGGGAAGTGGTGGTAGAGGAATACCGAGTGATTCAGCCTGTGTTCCTACTTCTTCAGCATTAATTACATTTTTGACCGTATTCTTTGAAGTAAGCAAGTATTTGGTTCGTTTTGGAACAAGATCCTCATACAATACTGAGACAAAAAAAATTCACATACAGTTAACAATTACACAACGATGAGTTTTATCATCTTTTGTATCCCATTAAACACGGAGTAATAAAATGAATGATTGTACCATATCCACTATGCAACATTTTAAATTCCAAAGTTTTATGGATATTATCCGAAATTCAAAAATTTACATTTTAAAAACACAAGTCAATATTTTTTCTACAAGCGTTCACATTCAAGAGTTATTTAACACTACTGTGTAAAAGGATTGTACGCCATGTATATAGCTGTAGATATTCCAATAGATACATTTAAATTTTATGAAAAATATCTAATCACATACCACTACAACGAATCAGATTTATTTCGTTGTTGGACCAATTTTCTTGAGGAGTTAGTTTCTTCTCAATGGCACGTTTGACAAAATTGCTACCAGGCCATTTACAAGTCTTAAAATCTGCTGATATCCAGGTAAATGGCACAATTTCACACGAGTCTTCTTTCAAAAATTTCACGAGTGCGAACATCTGGGTAAACAATTTAAATTCATTAAAAATGCCTCAGGGGGGAAACAAATAATTTTTCATCGTCCTTTATGCATAACAGTTTAGCTTCAACTCTAAGGACATTAATTAAATGTAAGCATTCCGATTCACAATTTTGCATAATTTTAATTCCCAACTCGCTGCTTTTGCATGGATATGTAAAAAGATCGCCGACAAACTTTAACTTTGTACACAGAAGTTTTAACTTGTCTGGTGAATATGAAATAATGTTCACTAATTTCCAGTAAGAATCTCCAGATTTGAAAAATGAATCTTTTCCGTTGACTTTTAATTTATATTCTTTAAACTCAATGCTGGAGTACTGCTTTGCCAATCCTGTATCTTCATTCCCACATGGCCCATTTTGATGTTCACCTGTTAAAACAAAATGCACATTTCGCCCTGGTTTATCATTATAATTATTTTCCATTTCAATAATCCGGACACCCAGCTGTTGAAGAGCGTGATGTGGAGCACGAACGTAGCGTTTTAGCTTGTATGTCACACTTCTGCTTCCGTAAATTTTGGAGAAATGAGACACAAAAATTCGGAGACATTCTTCTCCAAATTTGTCCTTACTCCTATCGTCTGATGTGGCTATCGAAAACCCGACGGAAAGCAATAGGAAGTGTAAGTATATTGCGTCTGGCAATAATCCTTTCAGAGCCACGCTTCCAACGTATAATAAAAATGTCCTGCACTCTGTGGCTTTCCACCGATCGGAAGACTCAATGTCTCTAGTATTTCGATTAAATTCAGAAGAAATGAACGGTTTTATTTCAGCAAGTTTTGCAGATATTTTCTGGATAGTACCTGTACCTTGCCTGCATGAAAAGGGGCCCAAACGCCAGAGCTTGCACAGTTTTCGAACAATTCCAAGGCACCCGAGATGCATATAATCCAATGGGAATTGATCAATCATATTTATGTGTAATTCCTCCAATGGGGATTTTGCATCAATAAATTCCGCACTGTGATGATCTTCATCTTGCCTATTTCTAAATGAACTATCAGTTCGTAAAGGAGCCATGGTACTTTCAAAGTAAGTATTTCGATCCCATTTACCCTTAACCTTACATCGATCACATCCAGATTTACTATTGTGACCCTTCGTTCCTTTTAAGAAAGCTCGAGCTGGAGCATCACAAATGAAGTTACATCTTTTTAAGTCTAATATGTAGTTTTGCCCATTTATTCGAAATGATTCACTACTAGTTTTCTTGAGTTCTTGAAGCAATCTTTCAAGATAATTGCTGATGGAAGCTGGCTTACTTTTTCCGATGTATGATCCAATCAGAAACGGTGGGCCAATATGTTCTGCGTCCTGAGCTAATATTGGCCACAAGTTACCATTGTTACTGTTGGAATATATTGGGAGCCCATCAATATTGAAATTATATCTTAATTTCACAGTTTCTTCCCCAGTCCCAGATCTATTCTTAAGTTCGAGCCTTCGTTTCAACGTGTTGTAGAAACCCAGATGAAAATATTCTCCGGCTTCCATTTTGTAAATTTCAATATGTCTCGGTGTTTCCAACAACTTTCGAGCATTACAGGGTAGCTCCGGGTGATAACTCTGAAGAAGTTTCAGCAGCGAATCGATGGCGTTGTGAGTAATGTTATTTTTAATTGCCCATTGACAAAGTTCACCTTGTAGCTGCCCTGCAGGGCTAGGACGCCTATTTACGGATGAGGTATCCTCTGAGAGACTATCAGAAGATTCGCTGTCTACAAAGTCGGAATTTTGACAAAAATCTTCACAACAATCCGTTGGAATACTTTCCTCTGATGGCGTGATCTCAATTGGGAATTTGCTTGAATTTTGTATTAAAGGGTTCAGAGTCATTTGGCATGAATTTTTCAAATCCAACAAACAACTACCACTGTCACTGGCCACTTTTATTAAATTAGGAACACTTATATTTCTAAGCTCATTCAGTTCCTTCTGTACAGCCTGGCTTAACTTTCGCCGCTTTTGCCTTTTGCTTATACTTTTTTTAAACATCTTTCTGTTTTAATTGTCTAAATGTAATTAGGCAGATATATAAACTCTTAAAGCAATAATTAATAGAGAATCAGGACTCACCTTACAATTTTATCCCTGGTCACCAGAGCAAGCTACAATTCCTAGCGGATATGGCCTTTTTTACTGCACATGCTTTCTCCATTAAATGATAACTGACTAAATTAACAATAAAAGAATTTGGTGAAGATTCCCACCAAATACAGAGCGCATGCCCGAGCATGGCATCGAATGAGTTTTAGTTGTGTTATTACGTTGTTCAAACGTTATTTTTACACATTAATAAAACATTTCAAAAAATGATACACAAATGTTAATATGGCGGGTGAATTAACGTTAAAATATGGGATTCATTGAATGTTTATTGTATGTTTCAACGAAACATTATTTTTATTACATTGACAAAACATTACTATTGAACGAAAAGACTTGAACGCTGGAATATAATGTTTAAATAACCGTCCGGGTTTATTGGGATATGACTATTGACAAACCATTATAATAAATATTTCTCATCTTATAATTTTCTCTCTCTATAATAATAATAAACTTTAACTAATAATTAATATTAATAATATTAATATAACGAATAACTAATTCTCTCATCTTATACCACATTTTCTTCCAGATTTTTCAGTCCTTTTATTTTTCAGTTTGATTTGAGCAAGAGCATAATGAATTTAGAAATGCCTAAAAATTTGCCTTTGCCCCCTTAATGGACTGCTTCATCTGATTATGAGTATTTAATCCAGCCGGATAAAGCAACTTTTGAAAGATCTGGAAGAACAGCTAGAAAATGGGGGAAGAAAATATTTTTTACCATGGCCCCCGATATGGGCTGGAGACAGGCGCCTGTCTCCACGCGCGCGATGGTATTGTGACACCTTGTACTCTCTTATAAGAAATAATTAAATACTAAACTGTTGGTAACTTCTTACGTCTTCAAAATAGAACAGAACACATGGAAGGTGATTCTTAGGCCGATCACTCATCATTCCTGCTTAACAATAAGCATAAGCTGGACAGGGCTTGCAAATGATATTCGCTACCCTGTGTAATGTATTACGTATCTACGGCAACAGATGATCGCGTCAGCATCGTCTCATTACTTTTCAGGAAGTCGTCATGTAAAATCACAGTATATTTGAAATGGTTACGTGTTCGTCTGATTGAAATGGAAAAATTCCATTATTCGTGTATTATGCGAATAATATTATTTGCAGTAAACGTTTAATGCAAGAGAAGAATAAGCATCAAGGATGGAAGCTGCGCTAAACAAATGGAAATTTGAATACTATAATATGACGATACCGAGAGGACATTTTTAAAATTACGCGTTTTAGTGTATTATCACTCTTCTTTCGTATGTAAGTATTTGCTATTTCTTACGAAGGGCTTTTTTATGATTTTTTTGCCGCTGTTTATTAGAAGGAACTTTTTCGTCTGCCGAAATATAAAATACCAACGATAATAAATATCAATAAGATTATTGGGCAGACCGTGACCTCATTGTAAGCATAGTATGTACAATGTGACCCCGGTGTGCTTTTGGTGTGATCGGTAGATAAACGTCATGTAAGTTCAATTGAATTTATTTCCCCAAATTAGAGTTTGGCTTCGCAAGACTACATGTTTTTCCACCTGTGCCAGAAACAATGCTATTGTGCATGCCTCCTTCCACCAGCTACAAAGAGTTCATATCTCCGGAATCAAAACCATGGTATTCTGTATCATTGAGTTAAGAGATTATACAGTATATACATACTAAGCTCAGAGTATCTCCAGGGAATTGTGATTTCACCAAAAGAAAGTACAGATGGAAGGTGAGAAGAGAACAATGCCCAGGTTGTTTGGTGTTATCTGGTAAATATACAGCTAAAGATTACTAAAGCCAGCTAAAGTAGAATTAGGAAGAAAATGATACTATAACACAAAAAATATTTGCAAAAGTTTTAACTACAGTAACAAATCCAGTGATAACGTATAAGCAGGTATAACTCAAATATTTAGGAGAATATCACCCGCATGCAGGGTTGGCAAGTTGCAAGAAATGGCCTGGCCGTTATTGGTTAAAATCCGGTTCTTACCGGCTTGGTCCAATTGCTTGGGTTGGTATAAAATGGTCGTAATTAATATTATCCAAATAAATCCACTGTCCAATAAAAACCAATTTTAACCAAAACGTACCACCGGCTTGGCTAATATTACGCATGCATGAACACAGGGTTGCCAAGTGGTCAGAAATGGCCTGGTTATTATTGGTTAAAATCCGGTTCTAGCCGGCCCGGACCTGTTGTATAGGTTGGCATAAAATAGCCATAATTAATACTATCCAAATAAGTCCACTGTCCAATAAAAACCGGTTGTTACCATTTCTTGCCACTGGCTTGGCCTTTATTGATAAAAGCCGGTTTTTTGCCAACCCTGCCCGCATGGGAGCATACAAGCAGGGGTGGGTTTACTGCGTGGCCCACCTTGGCCTGGCCAGAATAAAAAAATTAGAGGCAGAGTAAAACAAAATTAACCAAGGCCATCATATTGCGTGCAGAAAGACCCGCGCATAAATCTATTTTACGACTTAGGGTCAGGGTAAAAATTATTATATTAATCCACTATACAATATCCATCTACCAACAATACAGTATGTATATGTTCTACGTACTCTGGTTTTGAAACTTGAAGACAACCTAATTTAGGTATGATGAAAATTACTAATTAAATGGAAAATATGTTATATATAAAAATATTGACCCAATTCTTATGGAAAAGTTTCAAGGAACGATTGTAATGAAACAAAGATCAGAGTAGGGCTCTTTCAATTTACTCTCAATCTGCGTTGGATTTCACGGATTTACTTCTGAGAATCAAGAATGGCACGTAGTTGACAAATTCCAGAAAGTTCTAATGATATGGCAATTCAGCTTCATAGGTTTGGCTCCTTTATAATTTCTCGAGGGTAAAAATCTTGACTCTTTGAAGGTGTTAGTTTCAGGTGGGCTGATGTAACTCGTCTCTGCCCGTGTGTATTATATGTTGTATCTACACATTGTACAATAATTATACACTTCGGAGTCTATGCTTTTTCTATACTTTGTATTTGTATACAATTAAACCCTTGCCCTTATTTAATATACAAAGACAATATGAGGGTTTTCATCTCCACTTCAAACAGGTTTTGCAGATGTTAAACAGTAGGAAAACTCGGGCGGGAGGGAGGGGGCAACGTGCGACAGATGTCCTTTGAGCCATTTAATCTGTAGCAGTTGACCAGGGGTAATTGTATCGGTAGCAGCTAGTCTTCTACAGGTGGGTATTACATTTTCGACATGAAAATGAGCACAAATATTTAATAACATTCACCCAGCTGCCTTGTATATTATGCAGGAGGCATAATCCGTGTGAATTTGTGTAATACAATGTAAGTAATATAATGTGCCTTTATTGATGGCTGATTTTGAAGGTCAGCATTCGAAGGCTGGACATGTCGAGAAGAAACTCCATTGGATTTTCAACAGTAGTCACTTTAAAACAAGTCGTGATAAAATATCAGAGGTAAAAGTAAGAAGAGGCGATCTTTAAAGTTCAGAAACGAATATTTATTAGGATTAAATGCCAGAATTAAAAAAATTAACAAAACAAAGCCTTTTTATCTTTTGCAATTTACTTTTCAGTTATAATACGTTTCCTCCATTAACATGTTCAACTTTCCAGAATCTTTGTGCGTGTACCACATTTGACCAAAGAATCGGCCAAAGGAACTTGTTAAGCATATGAAAATTGAAAGCAACACGGCGCATAGTATTCCCACAACCAAGTGCACAATGAGCAAAATTATCTTTAGACCTGCACCAGGAAAATCCGTTTCATCATCCGGTCTAATAAGTGGTATAGGAACGGCAATTGCGTACGTTCTTACAGTAGGAAACCGGGCGTTTTTGTCCGTTGATTTTAAATTCACCATGAGGAACACATGCACGGCCACATCTACAATTATCCATGGAATGATAATTGCAAGTGCTGGTTCCATGGTAAATCCCGATATGTGGACGTCATTCGTGGCTGATGGTGACCCCGGAATGTAGAGCGATGTCAAAAGGCAGATGGTCCAACAGATCCTTGACACAGATCCGACTAAGAAGTGGAAGAAAATTGTAAGAAGGCGCATCCGCCTTTCGAATATTCTCACGGAACTTCCAAAAAAGGCCACCAGGAATGAAAGCATGGACAAGTAACCCAGGATCCAGTGTACGTAGCTCACCCGGTTCTTGCTAAACCCAAAATACTGACGACCTACGAATGCAGCGACCCAGCCACTCAGGAGACCGGCGAATCCCGTGCAAGCAGTTGCAACGTGGACTCCATGCCATACATGGAAATTCACGTATCGGTACTTCATAAGAGTTTCTTTGTAGTACCGAGACAAGACCCAGTCGGCAAATCACCCTCGCCTGCGTGTAATTATACTGTTGTTTGTTGTTTTACTGTTCGCCCTCGCCCTCGTGTCTGCAATTATATAATAGGCGCTGCTAAAGGAACTAAAGAAGTGAATTATAACATTTCATCGCCCGGCAATGTTAAAACTCTGTCTTGGCGAGGTTACACAAGATGCATGTACGAATTCCCAAAGTTATTGTGGAGGCAACGTTCCATTCAAACTACAAGTAAATTAATACTGACTTCGCGGCGCTATTAAGGAGCTGTTGCTCACCTCATGTCTTTCCGTTTGTATTTGAATGCATGTGCTAACTCAAATTTCATCAGTCATTCCAAAATGAGAGTGCGGTCAACATGGCAGGTCCCAGCAAAGGCAAGGTGAGCAATAAAAAATTTGCTGTGGTTATTTTTAACGAAAAGGAAACGTGTATTGTTCCAATTCGTTGGATTTTGCCGGATCAAAGCAAGTGTTATTGGCCCAATGTATCTGGCCCGTCTTTAGGTGCAATTCTCACGAACCCTAATTCCACACCTAAAGATTCTTGGGAAAAACTTGGAAACGCACGCATCGTTGGAAGATACAGTAAGTTATATAATTGCAATATTTAAATAACTATTTACATGTGCTAGTTTTCATAAATAATTACTACTAACAATGAGTAGAAGGAACTGTGAGCAAATTGCATTTAAGTATAAAGATTATTTTTCAAGACGAACACAGGCATATCTATTAATTATGAATGGTAAACTTACTTACATGCTTTAAAAATATCTTAAGCTCATATATTTATGATCAAGTCGTTTTCCTGTTTTCAGATTCTTTGTAAATATCAAATGTAATTAGTTTATATTGTTTGTTTAGAAACGCTGGCGTCTGCACGTAACGCTGAAGAAAAGTCCTTGTTCACATCTGGAATTGAAAGTGATAGCAGTGAGGAGGAACAAGTCAGTCCAAAACGACGGTTGCGACGTAAACCTAATCGGTTGGTGGAGGAGGAATCGGAAGGTTGTGATTCTGAAAATTCGGAGAAGGAAAAGGGAAACCACACTTTTGAGCAGCTGAAATTAGTAGTTCCTCATGTGGGGCTTTACTCAAGTATACATGGTTTTTACCGATTTCTTTTACCATTTTAGAAAATTATTATTTAATAGAATGTAGTAATACAGGTTTGTAATTTCTGGAACTTGCATTGAATTAACTAAATATTTACTACCACATTTTTAGCAACTGAATCGCTTAATGAAATCAGCCACCCCGAAGCTGGTGAAAATTTACAGGTACAGGATTTGAATGAGTTATCTAATGTGTTTGACGAGTCGGAAATCCAGCACATAACATTCCATTCTACAAATGGGAAAATAGTTGGCGACATTTTGCCTTGTGTTACCGCAGACGCTGCCACACAGACATCTCTGATTGTTAACAGTAAGAATTTTACGTGCATAGAGCATGTCTGAGGTTTTAATGGAAGTTGGTGGCAACAAATTCTACACTTTTAATAACTACAAATTCCTGACTATAAAAATGTTTTATTTTTAATGGTTATGAATTTAACATTATTGCGATTAGAATTTGAAGAGATTGTTCTTAAACGACTGGCCGAATTGAAAGTGAACCAGGATAGCATACTGTTTGCGATTAAACAGAATCAGCTGAGTGACTTTGTGTTCGAGGACCTTGCACCTCCAGTAACACCATGTACAACTGAAGAAGAGCTAAAGGAGCTTGAAAACAATTTAAACGAATCAGAATACTTCCAGAAACTGGTAATAATAATTCTTCAAATATGATAAGTTACAAATTCTAATCTTAAGATTAAATTACAATTACTTAAAATTATCCAAGCTATTTATTTTGCGAGATCAGTGATACTTTCAAGTCAAAGACTAAATTTAGCTGTTTTTTTCTGATTTGTTGATATTTGTCTAGGAATTTCCCAAGAGATTTGTAGTATACATGATTTTTTACAGAAGAAATTGCATGGCTTTGTTATTTATTTTATCTGTAGGTGTTATTGAGAAATGTAGGCAAAAATATATTTACATGGTATATTCATGTATATTAATAGACACGAATGTCCCGAAAATTATTGAGTGGTTAGAAATGACCTTGGTCTACTGGGAATGCCCCACCGTATTTGCCATCCCAATTTCGAAAAACGTAGAATTGGTTATGTTCTTTAATCAGTTTTTAGGTTCAATCTGCGACATTATATTTGTATTTTTTTACCAGGAGCGGTACTTAGCCAGTTTTGGTGGCAAGGACTTGAAGAAAACTGTCAATTCGATTCTTTCTCGAGTTATTTCTGATCAACTAGCGGCAGTAACCAGCTTCACAGGAAAGGGAAAAGGGCATATTGAATTTCGGAAGTTTATAGCTGTTAATCAGTTACTTACAAGTAAGTACATCCATTTGATAGTGTTTTGTTTGTAGTGCTAAGAAGTAATAATTATAATAATTTGTGTTGTCAATTGAATGATTTTCACAATGGAATTTTTGCATTAGGAGCTGCACGCAAGAATACTGTGTGCAAAGACGAGCGGGAGGCTGACATCAACTCTTGTATAATGGATTGGCTTCGGTTTGCGTCTGACCGAATCACTCGTAGATCGCACAAGAAAAAGTGATGAAAATCTGGGAGGAAAAGGAGCGAGAATACAAGTCCAGAAGACTTCATAAATCATAAAATGGCAGCAAATTCGAGGTCGACTCATTACAGAAGAGTATCTAATTTGTATAAATCTATGTTAATTGAACTAGGAAATGAGGTTATAAGTACAAGTAATAACATTGTGGCAAATGTTAATTCGTTAGCAACTAATAATTTGAACGACAATTTGTTAGAAAATGAATCAGAGCGTGGTGAAGGAAGTAATATTAGTGAACAGTATTTTATCAATGAACACATAGATAGCTGTAGTAATTCAAATGAGGATATTAGTTGTAGCGAGCAAATATTTGAATTAGGCCAACCTACGTGTTCAGATGATGCATTAGTTGCCATTTCTTCCAGTGAGAATAAAGCAAATAATGATATGGATTTAAGAGAGGCATTGCGAATTTGGTGCGTATCTTTTAACATCACTAGAGAAGGAATGAACGAGTTGCTAAAAATTTTGTCCCAAAAATATCCAGGTGAATATCTACCAAGGGACAGTAGAACATTGTTAAGAACTCAAACTAATTATGATATTATTAAATTATCTGGAGGAGAGTATTATCATTTCGGTGTTGAAGCCTCTATACAGAAACTTTGTGACTATCTTGCAGATGTAAAATCCATTCAGTTGTTTATTGGTATTGACGGTTTGCCCCTGTGCAAAAGTAGTTCTAAAACATTTTGGCCGATTTTAGGAAAAATAATTGTTAATGTTTCAATTTTCATATTTGTAGTGGGCATCTTTTACGGAAACAACAAACCAAATGATATCCACTCTTATCTTAATCAGTTTGTTCAGGAAATGTACAGATTAGAAAACGATGGTGTAAAAATTAATGATAGAAAAATTCCAGTCCATCTATTTAGTATTATAGCTGACGCTCCTGCTAGATCATTCGTGAAGGGTTGTGTAAATTTTAATTCCTATTTTGGATGCGAAAGATGTGTGGTAAAAGGTAGTTGGAAAGGCCGAATAATTTTTAAAGATGTTAACTGCCGAAAACGAACTAACTCTTCATTTAAGCTTCAAGTAGATAAAAATCACCATGTTTCTGATTCACCTCTTAATAAATTACAATTCGGATTAGTCTCACAGATACCTATAGACTATATGCACCTCGTATGTCTCGGCGTAATGAAAAAATTATTGCGAATTTGGATAAAATGTTCTAAGAAAGATGGGGGCTTAGGTCGCAGTGAAATTCAAAGAGTTGATGCAAGAATGAAAGCAATAAAGCCTTTTGTGCCTAGAGAATTTCATAGGAAGCCCCGATCACTACTAGAAATTGATCGCCGGAAAGCAACGGAACTGAGGTCATTTTTACTTTACTACGGAAGCGTAGTTTTAGAAAATATTTTATCTAAAGACAAGTATGATCATTTTTTGATGTTAAGTGTTGCTACGTATATACTTTTAAGTGATAAAGCTAATGTAATAGAATGGAATGCAATGGCTCGTACTATGTATGTAAACTTTGTTAATTTAGTTTCAATATTATACTCTGAAGAATTGTTGGTTTACAACATTCACAATCTCATTCATTTAGCGGATGATGCATTGCTGTATGGAAGCTTAGACATTATAAGTGCTTTCAATTTTGAGAATTATATGCAGATGCTGAAGCGAATGCTAAGAGGTAAGCATAGTTATTTATCCCAGGCTATTCGTAGAATTTCTGAATCGGGGGTACAATCAATGAGCATTTGTAAGTCGATTGACGCAGAAGTAAGTTCAAAACAAGGTGATGATACATTTTTAACAATTGACGGGACTTTGATTAAAGTAGTCCAAGCAGGTGAAATTAATGGTGGTGAGAATGTAATTTGGTGCAAAGAATATCTTAATCTTAGCTCGTTTTTTGAAATTCCATTTAAAAGTACTGTACTATCTATAGTAAAAGTTACCAATGTAACGTTTTCAGCACTCCGTACTCTAAAAAAAAATGAAATTTTACGAAAGTGTTTAGTTCTCCCTTTAAATATTACTGGTAGTTTTGTTATTGTACCAATGGTATCAAATGCTGTTAAAAAACATTGTAATTTGAAACAGTAACATAATCTAATACTGGTAATAAATTACTACAAACAAAAATATTTACCGTATCCAATTTTTAAGGGTCGCTTCGTTGTGTTAACTAACGTGGAAAAAATGCATTGGCTGCATCGCCGGCAATAATCATTTGACATTTCAAGAAATTTGTAAAACTAAACAACCCGGCGACGCTTGGGCAATGATGGGCGATGTTAAATGGGAAGTGCTAGGATGCAGGAAGAGCGGAATATTAGCGTTGCCTGTGGCGACATTGGTAGTTCCTCGCCATTTGTCTCACGGTGAACACGTACTCAATGTTGGTGATGTAATGTTACAAAGATGTTGCCGGACAATTTTTTGCCGACTGGGGAGTGTCGAGAGGGGTATGATAGCCATAGCAGTCCATGCCATAGCTATCCCGTGTGTAGATCGAAGACCCCATATATTTTGACCAATGGAACTGGCTGAAGCCAAGCCGATTTCTCTTGTCTTGTTTCTGGACAACCGACACCAGCTTTGCTAAAAACGCTCCTGGTCTGCACACTCTTAAACTTAAGAAGCATTGGGGGTTTACTTTTGTGGTCATCTGTTCAGCACATCCCACTTGGTTTCGGAAGTCGGAAACAAGAACTAGTACTTCAAGTGAGCTCTTAAAGTTTTGAGACAATGTTCTAAACTCTGAAGGAGCACTTGGTGGGAGGTTGTTTTTTTTCTTCTTCAAAGTAAATATACTTCTGTTTCAGTAAACACCATGGATTTTTTCACATTCTGGATCGCCCTGACAGGTTCGTTACCATTCGGAGTAAACTATGTCATTTTGGTGTTAAAAACTGTTTATAATAAAATTCGGGGAAAGTTTTTATTCTTTATCTTATTTTATTTCCAGCTTATATCAGCCTTGCA